>JAGVVM010000542.1:0-76972 GCA_019149425.1 Psidium friedrichsthalianum | reverse complement strand
TTATTGGTTATTCATTGGAGCTTTCCCTTAAGCATATGATGTGGCATTCAATTCTTGTATCAAATTTAGTTGCTAACTTTTTTGTCTCGAGTCATTGGAAATTGCCCTAACTGATCAAATCACACACTTAGGTTTTTATAGGTATGCAACGACTGTTCCACTTGCAGAAGGTATCAGCTATCAAGACTGTTTTTGACTTAGATTTGCCAATAAAGAGCTGGTATCCCCCCCTCCCTTGCCATAAACAAAAGGGACACCAAACAGAATTTGAGAAGTTTCTGAATTTGATGAATGTTGTAATTGAATTTAATGAGTGACTCATCTTATACTCAACCAGTTTAGATTAAATGGCATCTCATAAAGACACAATGATTTCAAAGTGGACCGACCAACTAACCCAATTGTTTGTAAGTGTCATGGTAGACGAGGTTAAAAAGGGAAATCAAACTACCACTACCTTCAACAAAGCAGGGTGGAAAAACATTCAGCGAGAGTTCAATAAATAGACAAGACGCGAGTATACTCTATCTCAGTTCAAGAACAGGACTTTCAAACTTAAGTAAGATTACGGTAGTTTTAAGACGCTTCTTAGCCAATTGGGATTTGGATGGAATAATGTGAACAAAAAGGTTATCATGGAGGATGAAACCGTCTGTGGGTCTCATATCAAGGTACAACTTTACTTGGGTTTTTTGGCTCTAACTTTCTATATAGGTTTTAGTAATGTTGTTGATGTATGTTCTTTTGAAAATAGCGCAGGCTAATCCCAAATGGGCCAAATTCAGGAATGAAGGGTTTCTTTTATATCCTCAGCTTTGTGTTTTATTTGGGCATGCATATGCTACTGGAGAGTATACAACAGGAAATGTTCAGGAGTTGGTGTCGTCAGAGGATGATGACAATGGTGCTTTTGGTGAAAATGAAGGTGGTGTTGTTGCATTAGGTACACCGAATGAATTAGAGGGGCGAGATCCACAAGTTGAAGAAGAGTCAAGTAATGGACACCAAACTGAAGCTGGGTTGGATGATGAACCGACGGCTACCCCAGTTTGGGAGAAGCACAGGTTGGATAAGACTCCAAATTCCAAGAGGAGAGAAAGAGTACTATATATGATTTTGTCGGCACTTGCAAAGTCATTCAAGAAGCCGTCAAAATGAAGATGAGTCAATCATCACATACCTCTATCACCTCACAGGCCCCACAACCTGCAGACCCCTACTCTATGAGAGCCATGATTGCCATTCTGAAAGGCATGCCTGAGATGGACCTGAGTCTTTACACCAAAGCAGTGAACCATGCTTGCATAAATGCTGCTTAGAGAGAGGCTTTCATCCTAACAGAGCTTGAATGGAGACTTGCACTCCTTAATTTCATTTAAGTAGATGTTAGCATAAGTTATGAATTTCTATGTGGCTTCAATTCACTGAAGCTTATGTATTTAAGATACTTTGGCTTTGTTTTTATTATGCGACTACGGCTATGTTGTGACTTATATTGATTAATTTGGATTGCCATGAGTGGACTGTTATTTAGATTCCTTACTTATCAGTAGATATGTTATGGCTTTCTTAATTACTTTTTGCGTTTTGTTTTCGCCTTCTACCTTCGTGTGATAACTTGTGTTGTGATAAGGTAGCTTATTAGTTCATGCCTTTCATTTTTTAGGTAATATGGAGGGAGTTAGTGATTAGGTTGCTTTAGTTGAAGGAATTGTATCAAGTGATGAAGACTTTGATGAGAATGAATATTTTTTATTGACGACATGGTTATGCTTTTGTGAGTTGCATAGGTCCATGTGCACGAGAGAACCTATTAGGGACAGCATATTGCCAGGACCAGAATGGATAAGGGAGATTCTTCATGGACATTCAGATAGAGTATACGAAGCCTTTAGAATGGAGAGACATGTATTTCTTAACTTGTGTGGTTTACTGAAGGCAAGAAATTGGTTGAAAGATAGTCGATATCTTAACATAGATGAACAAGTTGGGATTTTCTTATGTATGATTGTCACAAGAACTCCAACAGAAATTTGTGTGAGAGATTCCAGCGTTCGGGATAAACTATCAGTAAGTATTTCAACTTAGTGTTGAAAGCAGTTCAAAAATTAACAAAGGTGATGTTGTCCAACATGAGATTCTTTTGGATCCTAAGCATGAACCTTACTTTAAGGTTAGATTTTCATACATTTATTTTGTGACAACATGGGTTAAATTTTGGTGGTAATCTTCTATGACGCTAGTCTTTCATAACTGTAACAGGGGTGTGTAGGCGCTATTGATGGTACCCATGTTCATGCTTCCGTACCTATTGCGCAACCAATCCGATTTAGAGGTAGAAAAGGAATTACCACTCAAAACGTGCTATGTGTGTGTTCATTTGATATGAGATTTACATTTGTGTATGCTGGTTGGGAAGGATCTGCTAATGATTGTCGGGTGCTATCGACAGCACTCGAGACTCCCGAACTACAATTTCCTCCACCGCCCCAGGTATTTGTTTGTTTTAAAATGAGAAATTGTCTTTATGATTTTACTACGGTTGTATATAATGATAAATTTATGAACGCTTTGCATATAGGTAAATACTATGTGGTAGATTTTGGGTATGCATCATCTCCAGGATTTTTAACACCTTTTAAAGGTGAAGGATATCATATAAATGATTTCAGAAGCAATGTGAGACTAACAACAGCAAGAGAGCTATTCAACTATAGGCATTCTTCACTAAGGAATATTATTGAGAGATCCTTTGCAGCTTTGAAGAATCGCTTCTTCGTTTTGAGACACATGCCTCCATTTTCAATTAGAAAGTAACCACATATTGTAGTGGCATGTTATGCTATCCATAATTACATCCGTGATCAAGATAAGAGAGATAGGAATTTCTCCAAATATGGGAATCTAGAGTATGTGTGTGAACCTGCGCATGATGAGGTTACAAACGGTATATTGATCGAGGAGGGCACCGAGATGGACATCCTTACGAAATATATTGCCAATAAAATGGCAAGGGATCATCATATGGAGGAGATTCCATGATATTGGGTTTTTTTTTTGTTTTTTGATAGTTAATTGGCATTAATTTTGAGATAAAACTGTGGTTTTCGAATATTTTAGTGATGTCATAGTTAATTAACTTTTGCTTTTTGAGAGCTCCTTTCTTGATTCAGACCTTCTTGAAAGCTCACTTGATTCCATTCGCCTTCAGTAATAATGCTAGTGCATTATGTTTTGGCAATGGTTCAAAAATCACCTTCCTTGTTTATCTTAGCTATTGTGATTTACCTCTCTCCAAATATGCTTGCCGCATTGTCGTTTCTCTTCCATTTCATCCGTTGAATCCTGGAGAGGCCGCATTATAAGATTGTGATGCTTATGATGTGGTGGTCACTAGTATGAATATGATCATTGGTCTTATTTGATTTTGTGTTTACATGCTGAAACAAGAAGTTAGTTGCCTCATGAATTGCAGCCTCGGCTCTATATTGGGAGGGGAATGCATGAAAGCATGTTTTCTCTCTTCAAGTAAGTATTCTTTCTTGAAAAATGTACACTCGACGCCTAATTTTTTTGGCACCGAACATGGTGAAATGACTTCAATGCAAGTGTACAATAGGCATCTAAATCCTCCAGTTGATAGGTGGATAGTCAGAGTGTCACGCCCCGAACCCGGCGAGCCACGCGACATCCCTATTACCTGTACGATCGATTGGATAACAAGAACGACGACCCAGGATACTCGTCGTTGTCCAAACGATCTCAGAGTTCCGGCGGCAACAGAAACGAAACCCTACCAAACATACATGCACAAAATCAAAGGATAGAGAGACAGTGCAAAATAGCAAACTTGCTTTTCCATTTTACTTTCTCATATAAAGACAGTGTTCCTGTACAAACCAAACTTCACTGCCTTCCCTGAGATGTCACTCAAACACATTTACAAAAGGAGATATCAAACTCCCCTAGGTGGACAGATATTCACACTTCAAAATTTCTCCATCCATCGTGACATCTCGTTGCTAGACCTCTGATAAAAAAGGGGCCACTGGTCTGCAACATCATCTCACAACCCAGTCAGTCTAATTACAAACTGTCTATACAATCAAAAAGAGGTCGTAACCTCTCGCCTACTCGTCGGCGTCTGATCCATTGTTCGAGGTCCCGCTCACCTCAGTGGATGGTAGCTCCTCTGGGTCAGACTCTCCAGATGAAAGCGGGATGTTCTCTTGGCTATTATCAGTAGATCCTTCAACCTTTATGGGGGCACTACCCTCAGAATGTTCGCCTAACCCTTCCTCGCCAGCATTCAACTCCTCGCCTTCGTTGGGAATGTCTCTTGCCGGATCCCATGGTACCAGATACTGCAATGGAACCTCAAAACCCTGCAATGGTCCCAGCAGCATATCTCCTCTCCGGTACATCCAAGCTATAAACAAATGACGTTGCCAGGGCACCTGTCCTACATCTACCAATACAGTAGTCTTGACTCTAACAAAAACTCCTCCACGGTCATGGGGATCAGGGAAAGATTGCGTCTCGGTAACGAAGTCCCGTGGGATCCCTTGCCTAACTGGGATAACATTCATTTTGGGGGTTGGGGTTCTGAAAATGAGGGAAATCACCCATGAGAACTAATCTCAGCAAGCTCACCCTAAATCCCTCTCAGGTTACCAAATATCCCCAGACCCAACTCCAGTAAGCAATCACAAAGTAATCACAAACACGTGTACCCAAACAATATCACATGCAGAGGATAGCAGTCAATAGTTTACTTGCCCTCATGGGCCAAGAACACAAATAAAATAGTCTCAATTTCAGATAGCAAGTTCAAATGCATGTGTATGCCATTTTTCAGTCTCAACTCTTGCCTCATTAATCCTCAGGACCCGCGTAATGAAACCGACTCAGGTCCGTACTCAACCCGCGTAATAATACCGCCTCAGGTTGGTACCCGTGCCTCAGCCCGCGTAATAGTACCGCCTCAGACTGGCACCCGTGCCTCGACCCGCGTAATAGTACCGCCTCAGGTCGGCACCCTCATTTCTTCATCAATTACCCCGCGTAATGGTACCGCCTCAGGGTTTCCTTTTCTCACAACATTATCTGCCATGCCATCATTATGAGACCCATTCTCATCAAGCAATTCCAATTGCGTTCGGTAAATCAAACGGCATATCTATGCAGATAATTCAAATGTAATGTCATCAAATGATTCATACACAATTCAAGCCAAGCAGTTCGAACACATAATCTCGACTCAATAAAGCATCTAAGCCAATCACTTTTGGCTAGCAAACGCAATTGCATCAGAAATTAGCTATCCTGTCCTTTCTCACTTTGAACCGTCAAATTGGGCCCACGACATCACGTGAACCTTTCCTAAGCTCACAAGGACGGTCCTCAAATCTCATCACCAGTATCGTTCAAAACTTCTAAAGTGTCGCAGTTGACACCCTCACTTCCGAATTGGGTCCATTTGATCCCCGATTGATCAAATTTCTCATTTCTCAAGCTCCAGACATCGCGGGGCCCACAATCGCACTCAAGGACAGAATTATTTACTCAGAAACAGCCACAATTCAAGTGCGTCCAGCGCACTATAAGTCTCAACAGCCACTATATACACAAATATCTCAAAGTCAGTCAATTTTCCTCAAGCGATCTACCCCGTGTCGCGTCCTAGAGCTAATCCAGGCAATATCTGTCATCCTACACAAGATTAAGGATGCGACTTACCAAAAGAAAGCTTGATAAGCCAAGGAAATGGGGCTGGACAGAGGCTGTGAACAGCAGCAATCAAGACCGGCGACGACGCACGGCGGCGCGTGGAAGAGGACGGCCAAACCAGCGAGAACCGGGACTGTACAGGGGCTGAACCGACACCAAAATGAACTAGAAATCACATATTTGACATGGAAATGAGATCTAAGGGCAGCCGGGGTCGACATATATCAATTAGAACCAAAACAGAAATTCGGCACCCAGAAAACAGTTTCGTCGACTGATACGAGAAAATACATTTGAAGGGTCAAACGACCTTGGATCGAGGCGATTCAAGTTGGGTTGGATTCAGAAGACATTAAACTATAACATATCCAAAATCACGAGAATCTAACTTACAAATTTTCGTCAGCGGCCGATTGAAGTCTGCAGCCGAGATTTGGAGCCAGCAGGGAGAGAAAGAGAGAAATGGAAGTGGAAGCTTGCGTGAGTGAAAGAAAGTGAGGAGAGAGAGTGGCGCTGCTGAGTTTAAGGAAAAGAGAGAGAGAGAGCCTTTATTTTCATAATATCTATAACATATTTCCAAAAATCACTTGGGGAGCAATCCAACTTACAAACTTTTCGTCAGCGCCGATGACTGAAGTCTCGCAGCCTAGACTGAATTTGGAGCCAAGCAGGGAGAGAAAGAGAGAAATGGAAGTTGGAAGCTTGCGTGAAAGGTTCGGAAATTGATAGTTTGGACTCGGAGTGCCGAGAAGGAAGAGAAACTTCTGTCGAGTCCCCGATTTGCTCTAGATTCAGTGGCTAGGGTGTGAGATGAATTTTAGCGAAGTCAGAAAAAAGATCATCTCGAGTCATTTTCCCTTCGCGATTGAGCTTAAAGAGCACCGGTTCAGCCCTAACCAGTTTGACGCGAAATCCCGAAATTGACTGGTCAACCTTGCTCCCCAAGTTTTAATAAGCTTTGACCAACTTTTGGTCAAATCGATATAGTAATCGAGATATTATTATTATTATTATTATTATTATTATTATTATTTTAGAAAATAAAGGCTCTCTCTCTCTCTTTTCCTTAAACTCAGCAGCGCCACTCTCTCTCCTCACTTTCTTTCACTCACGCAAGCTTCCACTTCCATTTCTCTCTTTCTCTCCCTGCTGGCTCCAAATCTCGGCTGCAGACTTCAATCGGCCGCTGACGAAAATTTGTAAGTTGGATTCTCGTGATTTTTGGATATGTTATAGTTTAATGTCTTCTGAATCCAACCCAACTTGAATCGCCTCGATCCAAGGTCGTTTGACCCTTCAAATGTATTTTCTCGTATCAGTCGACGAAACTGTTTTCTGGGTGCCGAATTTCTGTTTTGGTTCTAATTGATATATGTCGACCCCGGCTGCCCTTAGATCTCATTTCCATGTCAAATATGTGATTTCTAGTTCATTTTGGTGTCGGTTCAGCCCCTGTACAGTCCCGGTTCTCGCTGGTTTGGCCGTCCTCTTCCACGCGCCGCCGTGCGTCGTCGCCGGTCTTGATTGCTGCTGTTCACAGCCTCTGTCCAGCCCCATTTCCTTGGCTTATCAAGCTTTCTTTTGGTAAGTCGCATCCTTAATCTTGTGTAGGATGACAGATATTGCCTGGATTAGCTCTAGGACGCGACACGGGGTAGATCGCTTGAGGAAAATTGACTGACTTTGAGATATTTGTGTATATAGTGGCTGTTGAGACTTATAGTGCGCTGGACGCACTTGAATTGTGGCTGTTTCTGAGTAAATAATTCTGTCCTTGAGTGCGATTGTGGGCCCCGCGATGTCTGGAGCTTGAGAAATGAGAAATTTGATCAATCGGGGATCAAATGGACCCAATTCGGAAGTGAGGGTGTCAACTGCGACACTTTAGAAGTTTTGAACGATACTGGTGATGAGATTTGAGGACCGTCCTTGTGAGCTTAGGAAAGGTTCACGTGATGTCGTGGGCCCAATTTGACGGTTCAAAGTGAGAAAGGACAGGATAGCTAATTTCTGATGCAATTGCGTTTGCTAGCCAAAAGTGATTGGCTTAGATGCTTTATTGAGTCGAGATTATGTGTTCGAACTGCTTGGCTTGAATTGTGTATGAATCATTTGATGACATTACATTTGAATTATCTGCATAGATATGCCGTTTGATTTACCGAACGCAATTGGAATTGCTTGATGAGAATGGGTCTCATAATGATGGCATGGCAGATAATGTTGTGAGAAAAGGAAACCCTGAGGCGGTACCATTACGCGGGGTAATTGATGAAGAAATGAGGGTGCCGACCTGAGGCGGTACTATTACGCGGGTCGAGGCACGGGTGCCAGTCTGAGGCGGTACTATTACGCGGGCTGAGGCACGGGTACCAACCTGAGGCGGTATTATTACGCGGGTTGAGTACGGACCTGAGTCGGTTTCATTACGCGGGTCCTGAGGATTAATGAGGCAAGAGTTGAGACTGAAAAATGGCATACACATGCATTTGAACTTGCTATCTGAAATTGAGACTATTTTATTTGTGTTCTTGGCCCATGAGGGCAAGTAAACTATTGACTGCTATCCTCTGCATGTGATATTGTTTGGGTACACGTGTTTGTGATTACTTTGTGATTGCTTACTGGAGTTGGGTCTGGGGATATTTGGTAACCTGAGAGGGATTTAGGGTGAGCTTGCTGAGATTAGTTCTCATGGGTGATTTCCCTCATTTTCAGAACCCCAACCCCCAAAATGAATGCTATCCCAGTTAGGCAAGGGATCCCACGGGACTTCGTTACCGAGACGCAATCTTTCCCTGATCCCCATGACCGTGGAGGAGTTTTTGTTAGAGTCAAGACTACTGTATTGGTAGATGTAGGACAGGTGCCCTGGCAACGTCATTTGTTTATAGCTTGGATGTACCGGAGAGGAGATATGCTGCTGGGACCATTGCAGGGTTTTGAGGTTCCATTGCAGTATCTGGTACCATGGGATCCGGCAAGAGACATTCCCAACGAAGGCGAGGAGTTGAATGCTGGCGAGGAAGGGTTAGGCGAACATTCTGAGGGTAGTGCCCCCATAAAGGTTGAAGGATCTACTGATAATAGCCAAGAGAACATCCCGCTTTCATCTGGAGAGTCTGACCCAGAGGAGCTACCATCCACTGAGGTGAGCGGGACCTCGAACAATGGATCAGATGCCGACGAGTAGGCGAGAGGTTACGACCTCTTTTTGATTGTATAGACAGTTTGTAATTAGACTGACTGGGTTGTGAGATGATGTTGCAGACCAGTGGCCCCTTTTTTATCAGAGGTCTAGCAACGAGATGTCACGATGGATGGAGAAATTTTGAAGTGTGAATATCTGTCCACCTAGGGGAGTTTGATATCTCCTTTTGTAAATGTGTTTGAGTGACATCTCAGGGAAGGCAGTGAAGTTTGGTTTGTACAGGAACACTGTCTTTATATGAGAAAGTAAAATGGAAAAGCAAGTTTGCTATTTTGCACTGTCTCTCTATCCTTTGATTTTGTGCATGTATGTTTGGTAGGGTTTCGTTTCTGTTGCCGCCGGAACTCTGAGATCGTTTGGACAACGACGAGTATCCTGGGTCGTCGTTCTTGTTATCCAATCGATCGTACAGGTAATAGGGATGTCGCGTGGCTCGCCGGGTTCGGGGCGTGACACTCTGACTATCCACCTATCAACTGGAGGATTTAGATGCCTATTGTACACTTGCATTGAAGTCATTTCACCATGTTCGGTGCCAAAAAAATTAGGCGTCGAGTGTACATTTTTCAAGAAAGAATACTTACTTGAAGAGAGAAAACATGCTTTCATGCATTCCCCTCCCAATATAGAGCCGAGGCTGCAATTCATGAGGCAACTAACTTCTTGTTTCAGCATGTAAACACAAAATCAAATAAGACCAATGATCATATTCATACTAGTGACCACCACATCATAAGCATCACAATCTTATAATGCGGCCTCTCCAGGATTCAACGGATGAAATGGAAGAGAAACGACAATGCGGCAAGCATATTTGGAGAGAGGTAAATCACAATAGCTAAGATAAACAAGGAAGGTGATTTTTGAACCATTGCCAAAACATAATGCACTAGCATTATTACTGAAGGCGAATGGAATCAAGTGAGCTTTCAAGAAGGTCTGAATCAAGAAAGGAGCTCTCAAAAAGCAAAAGTTAATTAACTATGACATCACTAAAATATTCGAAAACCACAGTTTTATCTCAAAATTAATGCCAATTAACTATCAAAAAACAAAAAAAAAACCCAATATCATGGAATCTCCTCCATATGATGATCCCTTGCCATTTTATTGGCAATATATTTCGTAAGGATGTCCATCTCGGTGCCCTCCTCGATCAATATACCGTTTGTAACCTCATCATGCGCAGGTTCACACACATACTCTAGATTCCCATATTTGGAGAAATTCCTATCTCTCTTATCTTGATCACGGATGTAATTATGGATAGCATAACATGCCACTACAATATGTGGTTACTTTCTAATTGAAAATGGAGGCATGTGTCTCAAAACGAAGAAGCGATTCTTCAAAGCTGCAAAGGATCTCTCAATAATATTCCTTAGTGAAGAATGCCTATAGTTGAATAGCTCTCTTGCTGTTGTTAGTCTCACATTGCTTCTGAAATCATTTATATGATATCCTTCACCTTTAAAAGGTGTTAAAAATCCTGGAGATGATGCATACCCAAAATCTACCACATAGTATTTACCTATATGCAAAGCGTTCATAAATTTATCATTATATACAACCGTAGTAAAATCATAAAGACAATTTCTCATTTTAAAACAAACAAATACCTGGGGCGGTGGAGGAAATTGTAGTTCGGGAGTCTCGAGTGCTGTCGATAGCACCCGACAATCATTAGCAGATCCTTCCCAACCAGCATACACAAATGTAAATCTCATATCAAATGAACACACACATAGCACGTTTTGAGTGGTAATTCCTTTTCTACCTCTAAATCGGATTGGTTGCGCAATAGGTACGGAAGCATGAACATGGGTACCATCAATAGCGCCTACACACCCCTGTTACAGTTATGAAAGACTAGCGTCATAGAAGATTACCACCAAAATTTAACCCATGTTGTCACAAAATAAATGTATGAAAATCTAACCTTAAAGTAAGGTTCATGCTTAGGATCCAAAAGAATCTCATGTTGGACAACATCACCTTTGTTAATTTTTGAACTGCTTTCAACACTAAGTTGAAATACTTACTGATAGTTTATCCCGAACGCTGGAATCTCTCACACAAATTTCTGTTGGAGTTCTTGTGACAATCATACATAAGAAAATCCCAACTTGTTCATCTATGTTAAGATATCGACTATCTTTCAACCAATTTCTTGCCTTCAGTAAACCACACAAGTTAAGAAATACATGTCTCTCCATTCTAAAGGCTTCGTATACTCTATCTGAATGTCCATGAAGAATCTCCCTTATCCATTCTGGTCCTGGCAATATGCTGTCCCTAATAGGTTCTCTCGTGCACATGGACCTATGCAACTCACAAAAGCATAACCATGTCGTCAATAAAAAATATTCATTCTCATCAAAGTCTTCATCACTTGATACAATTCCTTCAACTAAAGCAACCTAATCACTAACTCCCTCCATATTACCTAAAAAATGAAAGGCATGAACTAATAAGCTACCTTATCACAACACAAGTTATCACACGAAGGTAGAAGGCGAAAACAAAACGCAAAAAGTAATTAAGAAAGCCATAACATATCTACTGATAAGTAAGGAATCTAAATAACAGTCCACTCATAGCAATCCAAATTAATCAATATAAGTCACAACATAGCCGTAGTCGCATAATAAAAACAAAGCCAAAGTATCTTAAATACATAAGCTTCAGTGAATTGAAGCCACATAGAAATTCATAACTTATGCTAACATCTACTTAAATGAAATTAAGGAGTGCAAGTCTCCATTCAAGCTCTGTTAGGATGAAAGCCTCTCTCTAAGCAGCATTTATGCAAGCATGGTTCACTGCTTTGGTGTAAAGACTCAGGTCCATCTCAGGCATGCCTTTCAGAATGGCAATCATGGCTCTCATAGAGTAGGGGTCTGCAGGTTGTGGGGCCTGTGAGGTGATAGAGGTATGTGATGATTGACTCATCTTCATTTTGACGGCTTCTTGAATGACTTTGCAAGTGCCGACAAAATCATATATAGTACTCTTTCTCCTCCTCTTGGAATTTGGAGTCTTATCCAACCTGTGCTTCTCCCAAACTGGGGTAGCCGTCGGTTCATCATCCAACCCAGCTTCAGTTTGGTGTCCATTACTTGACTCTTCTTCAACTTGTGGATCTCGCCCCTCTAATTCATTCGGTGTACCTAATGCAACAACACCACCTTCATTTTCACCAAAAGCACCATTGTCATCATCCTCTGACGACACCAACTCCTGAACATTTCCTGTTGTATACTCTCCAGTAGCATATGCATGCCCAAATAAAACACAAAGCTGAGGATATAAAAGAAACCCTTCATTCCTGAATTTGGCCCATTTGGGATTAGCCTGCGCTATTTTCAAAAGAACATACATCAACAACATTACTAAAACCTATATAGAAAGTTAGAGCCAAAAACCCAAGTAAAGTTGTACCTTGATATGAGACCCACAGACGGTTTCATCCTCCATGATAACCTTTTTGTTCACATTATTCCATCCAAATCCCAATTGGCTAAGAAGCGTCTTAAAACTACCGTAATCTTACTTAAGTTTGAAAGTCCTGTTCTTGAACTGAGATAGAGTATACTCGCGTCTTGTCTTTTTATTGAACTCTCGCTGAATGTTTTTCCACCCTGCTTTGTTGAAGGTAGTGGTAGTTTGATTTCCTTTTTACCTCGTCCTACCATGACACTTAAAACAATTGGGTCAGTTGGTCGGTCCACTTTGAAATCATTGTGTCTTTTATGAGATGCCATTTAATCTAAACTGGTTGAGTATAAGATGAGTCACTCATTAAATTCAATTACCCAACATTCATCAAATTCAGAAAACTTCTCAAATTCTGTTTGGTGTCCCTTTTTTGTTTATGCGCAAGGGAGGGGGCGGATACCAGCTCTTTATTGGCAAATCTAAGTCAAAACCAGTCTTGATAAGCTGATACCTTCTGCAGGTGGAACAGTGTTGCATACCATAAAAACCAAAAGTGTGTGATTTCATCAGTTAGGGCAATTTCCAATGACTCGAGACAAAAAAGTTAGCACACTAAATTTGATACAAGAATTGAATCCATATCATATGCTTAAGGGAAAGCTCCATTGACAAACAATAAAGTAAACAACGGCTGTGGTTACCGCAATTTCCAAAAAAGTTGAACTTTGTTTATCCATTCAAGAAATTTCTTTTGCAATACAAATTTAATTCTACCACTAAATCGATACCACTCAAAAGATGGACTATCGACTTGATTCCATGATCAATTGGAACTTCAACAGAGACTAGTGAAGACAATCAATAGGAACTAGTGCTTCAAGTAGCATGACAGCAGTCACTTGTTACTTAGAGAAGTAATCAATACCACCTAAGACTAGGGCTCCTTATCTACGCTTTGTCCGAGGCTTTACAGGTACTTCTCTTTTTGGCTAGAACACTTGGGATCTTGGAAGAACCCGTATCTTCATTAATCAGAGCGAACTTCTCAAATTCTATTTTTTGGACACCTGCTTAAGAGAAGGCTTCCTGCATTTGACAAATCACCGAGAGGTTTTCTTCCACAACCCATCCTTTTTCTGCACTTTTTTTCACTTTAGAAATTTCCCCTAAAGAACCTTTTGAACGATTAGAAAACATGGGACCAAAAAACCAGGAGATTGAACAACAACTTTAAGCATGAGAACCAATAATAGAGTAGAATTTAACATTGTAGTTAGCATCGAAGTTCTAATCTAGAATCAACCCACCATGCCCTCAAGCCATTGTAGACCGTATCGACAAATTTAGATCATACCTTACAAATTGTATCAAAATTATAGCCACAAAAATTGTTAGACAGTACAAGGCAACGAACAATCTCTCCAAGTCGGGCTCATAAAAGTAATGCATTGACTAGTAGAGTAAATGATTATATTTGAAATAAAGTGCCTCCACAAGACGGATTATGAGTTCATGTCGAGGGAATAAGCTAGGAGAGATCCACAATTTTTCTTTGAAGGCTAAAGATCAGGTTTTTGAGAATGCATCTGAATTTCTTAAACACCACAAAGATGAAGCGATAAATGCAGCCTAGAAATTTTGAAAAACAACAATTTATCTTGAGCATATATGCACACTGATACCACCCAACTATAATATATTATCAGAAAGCACAGATGAAGTCCTCGAATCGTTACAGTAGAAAAGCTAAAATCTTTTCAACTGCATTAACCCAGAGGTTGGTAGCCAAGAGCACCTCTTCTCAACTCTCCCATTTTTCGTTAAAATTACAAGCTCTCTTCTATTCATCTGGAATGTGCAACTTTTCTATTGCACAACCTGTCAATAGATTAAATAGATGGGAAAGGAGAAATTACAATGTCAAAAACCTCAGGCTATTGAAAGATGGTCTGAAAACTTAGGCTGTCGAAAGATATAAGACACCTGCAGAAAACAAAAGCGACTCTGTACACTGTGATTGTCGAGGATGCATACGAGATTGGTGGTAATTAATCAACATGTGACTCATGAAAACCCTACAATCGAATTCAAGATAAATTCAACACAAACATGAGGGAGAAAACCCTAACCTCCAGCAGATCTGAGCTGGGGATCAGCGAACGCCAAAGATTGAGGTCGAGCTTTGAGGTAGGGAGATTGAGCTTCGCGGTGGGTCACTTGTATAGAGAGCGAGCGAAAAGAGAGATAGGTGCTCTCGTAACTTTTTGATGACGAGCGAAGAGTTCTTCGCTTTGTAGAAGAGTCAAGCTTCACAGACGAGCGAAAGTCGAGCTTCGCTATGCAGAAGAGTTGAGCTTCGCAGACCAGCGAAGATGGACCTTTGCTTCGTAGAGGACAGACGAGCGAAAGATGACTGAAGACAGAGACAGAGGGCACGAGAGAAACAGACGAATATGAAAAGGAAGGGCCAAAGAATGACTTCTCCCGGAGAAGTAACTTTTTTTTACTTCTCAAAATTTGTCCAAAAGTAGCTTCTGATGTAAAAAATCCTTTCAAAAGTAGAAATACACAATTATGAATCAAACGAATTTCTGCTTCAGAAATCATGTTACCAAACGAATTTTTGCTCTAGAAGAAGAAATAGAAATTCTGCTTCAGAAGTGTTATCATGCGCCCCCTTAGAGTCTTCTTCTTTATTCCAACTCCTAGTGAAAATAGAACCACTTGAGTGAAAGCACTGTGCTCGTTGTTAGAGATGATTAGGTCCAAGATAGGTAAGCTCTAGATCTCGATTCCCTGTTTTGAAAGAACTATGCCTTGTAAGGAACGTAAGTATTACTTTAGGAAACATTCCACATGAATAATTCATTTCATAACGATTCAGGTATTGATGGATTTCATAGATTGTCATATTATAAAAAAAAACTATCTTTAGCATATTTGTCTTAAAATAACTCAATTACATCCATCCTTTTTCGGTCCTAGCTTGATTATTATTAACAATATATTCATTAAAAAAATACTCCAAACTTAAATTATTCCAACATTAAACATGCAACTAGCAAATAGTAGTTATGACTTTATTTAATAATTTTTTGCAATGTAATCTAATGGACCATAACTACTAGTAGCACGCTAATTAATCAAACCATTCCACAAAATACTGTTTGGTCCAAATTGGACAAATAAATTCTGCTAAGTCTCACAACAGAAGTTAAATCCAAATATAGTCCAATGAAACATCAACGCCACAAATTAACAAAGACCGTCACTAATTTCCTATTTATCTACTAGTGCCTCTTAATGCAACATTGGATGAAGACTCCAGTCCCATACTTTTACATTTTGCATTAACATGTTTACAGTTTTATGGTTCGGTTAACTGAAGATGATAATGACAAAGAAGATTAGCTGTATGAGGCATGCAAACACTATCTTCAAGAATGATTCTACCCTTCGAAGTATAAAATTCGGTATGGAAGCCTCTAGCTGCTATCCTCCTAGGATACAATAGTTCCTCTTTACTCCATACAGAATAATAGAGGCGACATAAACAACAAAATCATATGTATAACCTAGCAAAGAAAGAAATGACAGGGGAGGAAAGAATTTTCTTGTTTTGATATATAGTCCTTGATTTATTTATGGAGCTATTGGGAAAACCCCCTAATTGATTTTAAAGTTAACAAAACAATTCATATTTTCTAATACATGAGTTGATAAAATGAAATACTTATTTTACAGATTGTCCTAATGTATATTTTAGTGTTAAAGAATGGTTACATAGGATTGAATCTGGTAGAAAAGACTTAGACAATGTCTGAGGGTCTTAGACATTGTTTGAAGAGCTCAGACATTGAGCGGGGAGCTTAAACATTGTTACGTAGCTCAAGTTTTGAGAAAATATTTCATGTGCAACAATCAGACTATTTTCAGATATATTCTAGATGATTAATTGAGATCATATATTATCACAATGGCTAGCAAATCAAGCCGGATTCTCTCTTGAAGATTATCAATCATGAAAATCAATCAAGTACGTAGATTAAGAGAGATGAGAATGACTTACCTTATGAAGACCTTTATCTATGGAAACCTAAGATCATAATTGTAAGGGTGATTTGATCTAATGGGAGATTCTTTCTTTTGTTAACGTCCACGACTACGAGATCCTTTCTATACAATCTCGTCCAAATGGGAAGTTTGGAAAGTAATCCTTGGAGGCCTTGCAATAGCTAGTTGGAGTTGGGGGATTATAAAAGGAGATCTCAAGGCTGAAGAGTGAACATAAGAGAGAGAAAAATCCAGAAAATTCCATGATCTAGAGAGCTTCACATCCTTTATATAGTTTTGATCCAACATTATAATACTTAGAGGAGTTCATTCAAGTGTATGAGTGTTAAGCAAGAAGTCTTTTGACTCAAGAATTGTCACTGAGTTGCAACCTCTGAGATATACACTAGTGGAATCTAGCCAAATGGTTATCAATGTGAAGAAGTGGATGTAGGCTTAAATAAAGCCGAACCACGATAAACTCTCTATGTAAATTCTCTATTCCTTAAACTCTTTGTTATTATTTTGTGATAGTTCAATTATGCGTGCCACTGAATCTAAGGACACATCAGATCTTGTTAGTGATTATTGTCAAGACTAAGCTCTAAGCTTATTTGTATAAATTTCGTATTGATTTCTAAATTTCTTTAAAATCAGATATTCACCCCCCTAGATGATAATGCTAGCACCAACAATTGATATTAGAGCATGTTACTATTTATTTTTTGAAGTGTTATCACTTCTAAGTGAACGATCTCCATGGCTAGCAACTTTGTTCCAACTTGGATTGAAGGAGGAAACAACAATAGGCCACCTTACTTCGATGGAAAGGAGTACAATGATTGGCGGACAAAATTCAAGGCATTCCTTAGATGCCAAGATCCATAGATATGGGATGTCATACAAAGAGGTGTTAATCTCATGAAAAATACAACCAGCGATGTAAATTCAAATACAAGGGACAACAACACCAATAACAAAAACGCTACTCCTATTGGAACTCTATCTGTAACCGAATTGGCAAAAAGAGACGCACTAGATCCTAAAGCTATTTATTCATTTTATAGTGCCTTATCTCCCACTGAATATAAATATATTATAGATTGCCCTTCTTTAAAAGCGATATGGGACAAGCTTCACGTAACCTATGAAGGAATAGATAGGGTCAAGGAGGCCAAAATCAATATCCTACTCGGCTAGTATGAAGCATTCAAATGAAGACCAACGAAATGGTGAAAGAGGTGTTTGATAGATTTACTGAAATAGTGAATGGTCTCACCTATCATGGGTAGCTAGTGGTTGGCCCAATGCGAGTTAACGAGCTTCTGAGAGGACTCGTGAAGGAATGGCATAATATCAAAACATCCATTCGAGAAACTTAAAGGATCAATCCTTTATCTACAGATGAACTCATTGAAACTCTTCAATCCTACGAGGATGAAAGGATCAATGAAAAAGCACACTCAAAAGGTAGAAATCCATGGCTTTGAAATCTAATACTAATTCTGATGTTTTAGATTCTAAAGATGAAGATGATGAGGAATTAGTACTCATGGTCAACAAGTTCAAAAGAATGGAAAAGGTAGAAATTTCAAAGGCAAAAGAGATTTCAAGCAATCTAATCAGAGAAGATCATCTAGTAATAAAGAAGTGAGCAAAGATGTAATCTGTTTCGAGTGCAAAAAGAAAGGGTACATCAAATCTAACTCTCCTTTTCTAAAGAAGAAAGCAAGGGATGAAAAGTTCAAGAAAGCTCTAAAAGCAGAAATTTAGAGTGATATAGAATGTGAATAAACCGATGAGGAATACACCAACATCTATCTTATGGCTAATTCAGACTATGACAAAGAATCTGATGTAACTCACACTGGAATTCCTTCTGAGGTATCTAAATATATTGATGAATTGTGTTATGATCATAAATATGCTCTTAAGAGGATTTCAGAATTGAAAAAGGAAATCACGTGTTTAAAGCAAAGTGATGTTTCTCAAAAAGATAAAATAAACTTTCTTCAAAGCGAGTTTTCTCAAATCAAAGACAAATCCGATTTAATTTCAAAAGAAAATGAATCTTTACAAATAAAGAATAATTCCTTGAAAAAGAAAATTTTATATTTGAAAAAGAAAATTTTAGATATTAACAAAAAATTTTCCTAGGGCTCAAAGAACCTAGAACATATTCTTTCTATACAAGTTCCCTACTACAATAAGTCTGGACTTGGTCCTTAAAAGGAAAGTGAATTGAAAAATGATTTTCCAAAAATGAAAGAAAGACTCATAAGAAGATAATCAAAACATGCATATGGAAAATATTTTCATAAGCAATTTATAAGATCTGGGGGGCAAAGTTTCTCTAAATGTTCAAAATGTGGTGATCAAAATCACCTCATAAATTTTTTCCCTAATGTCTGGAGACCTACACAAGATACTTTGAGATTTACAAAATCTTCTAACCTGAAAGGATCCAAACAAATTTGGGTACGGAAGAAAGCTTGAATGTTTTTGATATCTGTAGGTACCAATAAAAGGAAGAAACAAATGGTACCTTGATAGTGGATGCTTGAGACACATGATTGGGGATTCAAAGAGATTTATCAATCTCACAAATTTTGATGGTGGAAGTGTTTTCTTTGGTGGCAATAATAAAGGAAAAATTGTTGGTAAAGGAACCGTGAAGATTAGCAATCTCTTCATCAATGATGTATCCCTAGATAAGGGTTTAAATTACAATCTTATTAGTGTAAGCCAACCTTGTGATATTGGATATAAAATATTTTTTGTGGACGATAAATATTCAAGAACTAGCCAAGACAACAAGTAGTCCTTTAAAGGGCATAAACATGGAAACATGTACTTTTTGGTCACATCATCTAAGGATATCCAATGCCTAGTATCCATCAACGATGAGTCAGAACTTTAGCACAAAAAGCTGGGACGCATAAGCTATAAGCAAATCTAAAAACTCTCTACTAAAAGGCTTGTTAGAGGACTCCTAGATATTAAATTCGAGAAAACAGACTTCTATTGCGCTTGCACTCTTGAGAAACAAGTGAGGAATTTTTTCAAATCTATAAATCAAGTTTTCAATAACCGTGCTTTGCAACTTCTACATATGGATGTCTTTGGACCTACTCGAAGCCAAAACATTGGAGGTAACAGATATTGCTTGGTAGTATTAGATGATTATACTAGATTTATTCGGGTTTTTTTTCCTTGCTCATAAGAATGAATCATTCTCATATTTTGAAAGTTTTACGAAGAAAGTTCATAATGAAAAAGGATATTCTATTTCAAGCATCAAAACAGATCATGAGGAAGAATTTGAAAATTAATCTTTGGCAGATTTTTATGATCGAAATGGTTCTCAACATAATTTCTCTTCTCCTTATACTCATGAACAAAATGGAGTAGTTGAAAGGAAAAATAGATCTTTACAAGAAATTACTCGAACTCTTTTGATTGAAAACAAAATCTCTTCTCATTTCTAGGTAGAGGTTGTTTCAATTGCTTTCTATATTATAAATCGAGTTTTCTTGAGCCTATTGATTAAGAAAACACCATATGATCTTTAGAAAGGCAGAAAACCATGGATTTTATACTTTCATGTATTTGGGTGTAAATATTTTATTATCAAGAATTCAAATGATTGTCTAGGTAAGTTTGATGAAAGATTCTTCAATAAAAATTCAAGAACAGTTGAATAATCGATGAAAGTGCTTTACTTTATTGTAAATTGCCATAATTTGAGTGCTTATAATTATTGTGTAGGACATGCATTTCATGATATTGAATCAAACCTAAAATTTTATATGAGCCTAGGATGGTGTTTGGGCAAGACTCTTCCTGGCCTCAGTATGAGAAGTGGCTAACCTTGCCTTCAACCCCGACTATGTTAAGAATTCCCCGCATTGGCTTGAATTTACTGGCACGAGCAAAATGCTTAACATCCCCCGATTTTAAAGGTACTGAGCAAGACCAGAATCAGACCAAAAAAAAAAAGAATAAGACCGAATCTCCTAGCATGCTTAGTCCTCTAAACCAAAATAAACTCAGCTAAAATAATGCATGTATAAGCATCATTCACATATCTTTAAATTCATGGATTTTTGGTTCTTGAACATGTAATTTTCCTATACTTATTCTAATTTGGTCCATTGCTATTAGGAGTTTCATTATTTTGACCTATCACTTCATGGGATACGACACTATTCGTACCATTATCATGTCTAAGGCCGACCTAGCTGATTGGTTGGCACAGCTCGATCAAACGACATGCTAGTATATGGAACGCAAGCTGGGAAAGTTACTCTTCTTGCTTGATATCAAGGTCCGTAGTGGGATTATTCATGCATTAGCCTATTGTTGGGTCCCTAATACGACCAACTTTTTACTTGGTAAACACGAGCTCACACCTAACATGGAGGAGTATAGCATGCTCATTTGTAAGTCGTTGGACTCCCAACTTATTTGTCCATACTTGGGCTCTGATTCCCTCATGGTGGTAGCTGAATTTTTAAAAGCTGAAATTTCTTTGTTCGGAGGGTTAATTGCCCATTTTCATTCTTAATAGTCTGTTTAACAAGATTGAATCTTTGAAAAGACGAAAAATTTGTTGATAATGTTCCCTCACTATAAGAACTCCATCAATCCAAATATGGCTCCTTTTACCCAATAGGTTTGTGAGGAAAGAATTTTTTCAATGCCATGCTCACTGAAACATTTATTTCTCTGAACAATATAAGTGGGGCAAGGCTAAGGTTTTGCGAGCACCAGCAACGCTTTTTGCAAATTTGGTTTCTCTCGCATATTAAAGAATGTCATAAGCTTTGTCAGTTGATATGCTTTGGAATTATGCCCCTTCGATGGTTGTTTTTCAAAAATAAAAAATACGAGTGTCTCGATAGCCACTTTCTGAATGGTTAACACTTATGAGGGACCCGACCGCTAAGTTTTTCCAATGGTAAGCTAGCTGGCTTGAAGGTAAGGTAGCTCATCTTACATCGGGGCAAGCACTAGACTTCACTAGAACAACAAAGTATTACCTTCCTCGAGTCATACGGCAGTTCGGGTGCAGGCAAAAGATGTCTCCACCTCTCCTATCCAAGCTGGTTTATGTAAATTTCAAGAACCTCATCTTGAAGCATGAGGAGACGGTCATCTCTACTTGCTATTTATGGGTGGTTTGTCATCCCACGAAGCTCAGCTTTCCAATGAAGCCATTGGAGCCCGCTGATGAGGCGTATCGATCCATGAAGGAGTGTTGTCTAAACTCCATTCCACCGACCTAGTGTCCGAAGCTTCCCGACATCACTCTGGCCCAGTACACAAACAATGAGCTTAGGCGGTTACTAGCCAAAGCATATGAGGAGGTGATCATGGCGAGGAAGTCACTCAAGCAATCGAAGACTGAAGTTGGTCTGTGGAAGTGTCTTTGAAAGTGATAGGCTATTGTCGCAACCTAAAAGTTATCAATTCTTAGGTTAATGGATTACTAGATTAATTAAATAAATTAACTAATCAAGTCCAAGCTCTCCCAAGCTCTACCACTTTATAACTTAGGTTTTGTTCAAATGATTTAAATTTTGAAGCCGACACAAATCTTATTTGGTAGGTATATTAGAAATCTAAATAAAGTATCAGGAGAATACTTTATTTTTTGCCAACAAGATATTTAAGTTCAGGGACTTAGTTATGCTAATTTTTTCAATTAACACCCTTTTGGTACCATTTTTACAAAAAAAAAATCTTGATTGGTCAATTGAATTGATTTCTTTGAAAACCAAAATGCAATTTATTTTTTTGGGGTTTTCTTGATTAATTGTATGCAATGCAAATGCAACTACATGAATGCAATTGTGACATGAAACTATATGATGCATAGCATTCTAAACTATATGATAAGCATAATGAGCATGCATGATGTCTAAAAAATTCAAGTCTTAATACACACGAAACATGAGTTAAAATTTAAATGTTTTGACATGTGAAGGATGCAAATCTATCTATATGATGTGAATAAGAATGCATGAATGACATTAATATGATTCCTAAACTATATGCAACTGAAAAGCTTATTCCTCTTATGAGTTTTCGGCTCATCTTGTATGAAATTGGTCCAATGATTAATACAAATTAAAGATTGATTTCTCAAAAATTCAATTTATATAAGATCACCTTGAAGCTAATATTTTCCTAAAATTATAACTAGAAGCATGGTGAATATGCATGATGATTAGATTATAAGCAAATGCAAATGAAATGTCATAACTTTTAATGAATTTTTGGTTTTTTCTTCTTCTTTTTTGTAGATTTTGGTCCAACAATTAACACAAATTGATTTACCTAATTTCAATTTACGTTAAGATGTACCTTGAGATGCAATTTTTGAAAATTTACACTTAAAGTCAAGACATGATGATTTTGTTATTTTTTTTTTATGAAAGAAAGAATCAAATAAAATTATGAGAAACCTTGAGTATTGTACACCTTATGATCAAACTTTTTCCAATAAATTCAGTTCACATCCAACGTTTAGGGTCGAAAGAGAATTTATTCACGTCATATTCGAGGGTGAGGTTGGATGGTGAATTTAAATATTATGAAATTTGTCGGTCCACTCTCAAAGTTACGGGATGAGAAGGACAATTTTATTTTTGCGGATGATGTCGTACTTCGAGGGTAAAGTCAAATGGCTATTCATAATGCACATATTCGAGGGATCAAGGTGTAAGGGAGCATGTACTATACTCAGGGAATATTATAAAAATATTTGACTTTAGACTATATATATAATGATTTTCAGCCAAAGCTAAGGAGATTGCTGAAATTTTAAAGGGGATAAGACTCTATCCACAAAGGATTCACATCTTTTAAAGATATAGGAGGATTATCTTATGAGGTATTCAAAGCGTATTAGATAATTTCTAGATTTTTAAAGATATGTTTCAGGATATCCAATCAAGATAATCACTTACTAGATATATTCAGATTTTTTTTCCAAAAAAATTCTAAATTTTGAACTCGGGAAAATCTGAATAGTTTGAATTATTTGCTCAATCTCTTTAGGATAAGCTTACCTCAAAAGATATGTTGAACATCCCATAAAAGATAAGCATGATTTCAAAACAATGATCATGAATCAAATCACCACAAGAATATTCTAAACAAGAATTTTCTGATATCCAACGAGATGAACATGGCATCACGAATTTAGCTCAAAATTTTGGATCATCTAAGTAGATATGCTTCAAATTCAAAAGTCTGAAAATATGAGCATGAATTTCATAAGATATGTTCAATATCCCACAAGTTCCGTTCCAGTTTCAATTCAAGCAATTTCCAAATGTGATGATCATATCCAAAAAATCACTAGGCAATCGTAACCCATCAATATTAAAAATAATAATCAAGCATATTCAAAATATTATGGATTAGAAAGTTACCTAATTCGAGCTTGTATCAAAACTTGAGCACTGAGCAAACTCGGACCAAATGGCTAGGGGAACTTGCGCACGCCAATGGCAACTTGGCAAAGATGAATTCACAGCAGCTAATCTGAGCTTGAATTGGCACTGAATAGCAAGTAATCTTCGCCCAAAGGTGTGATAATCGAACCCCGAATGACAAACAAAATTCTGCACTGAAAAATCAGCAATAACGCCAAAAAAAAGCACTATTTTGGACCAAATAGCAACTAAATTTAGCACCAAACAGTGACCAAAACAGCCTCAAACAGCAAAGTACTTGGCACCAATCCACAGGGGCTTCAAGAGCCAAAATCTAGCTTAAACGGACACTGGACATCAGTGAAATTAATCACAAGACAGCAGCTTAAAACATCGAGACAACAGCCTAAAAAACGTCCAGCAATGCGGCGGTGTAGAGGGACAGTAGCGAATAGACGCGCCGTGGACAACGGTGAATAGAGGACCATAGATGGTGGCACAGCAGCAACAGCCAAGGAAGGATGTAACGCCCTGAATTTTCGACCCTTTTATCAGATGTCTAATAGAATGGATTTACTTCGTCGCTTGCACTATAGTCAAATCTCAGTCGAGATTGATCACCTCGGGATGGCCGACCAAGTGGGAATGGCGATTTAGGATTTAAAGTACGTGGACTTAACGGTCGATACGCGTATCTCCTAACCGCCGCCCGTTGGCCTGAGTTATTTGCTAAATTGCGAGTCGATGGAATTGACCACGATACGGATTTCTGATTTAGGACAATCGAAGGTCTTAGGGTGTTGCAAAAGCTAAATTGAGCACCACAGTGAGATTCAGAAGGTTGGAATTAGTAAGGGGTGCCACGAAAGGGGCGACAAGTGCAATTGTCAGTTTTGCCCCCGGTTCGCTCCAGTCTTCTCAATTTGGGTTCAGTGTGTTTTTAGTGAGATTAGACTTTAGATTTGAGGTCACCTCGTCTTTGTGAGCGTTTTGAGTATACTCTTGAAATTTTCAAAAGTTCACTCTCCCGATCGAACCGCCGAGTCTCGTTTCTTCGCGGTTAAGTAAAAATAAATTTAATCTAATCTTGAGGCCACTTGTCATCACTCTATTGGACCCTTGCTTGACTTTTGGACCAACCTTGATGACTCCTCCACGTGTCACGCTCGGATTGGCCATTGATTTGACTTTCTTCAAGCTTACCCCCTCTGGCCACGTGTCGCGCCCGGATTGGACCGTGGTTTGACTTTTTGCAAAGCTTGTTCAACAAGCTTCACCATGGCTTGTCCAAGAAGCCATTGACCATTCTCTCTTTCTCTCTCTCTCTCATTGATCTCTTCATTTTCGGGCCAAAAATCCTCCCTTCCCGAGAGCTGTTTCTCTCGCGTCCCTGCACGCGCGCTCGGACGGAATCGGCTCGTTCGGGGTCGTCTGGACTCCAAATCGCGCTCCGTTTTCGCCTGTGTACTCGTAAGACCTCAAGCTTCGATAATCTTCAATTGGATCTTCAAAAAACCTTCTACAGAAATCGCAGTACTGATTCAAAGTCTGCTCTGTTTTTTTTTCTGTTTCGCCGGTTTTCATTTTTTTGTGTTGGGTTCTGTTTTGCAGCAAGTTTGCTGCCTCAATTTGTGGACTTTCAAGCTTGTTTTGGTGAGTAAACTCTTCTAAACCTATCCCTGATTATGTGAGGTCAGATTGGTAGAGATTAGGTTGGTTTATTCCATGAAATGGATAGTTGATGTTGAGTTGAAAACAGGTTTCTCTTGAACCGGTTCTGTTTAATTTGCTGTTCTGTTTTGCTGAGGTGATTCGGTGACCCATTATACTTGATTGTGCCGGTTTATTGTGAGTATGTTAGGGCTAGAACAGGAGGGTTTTGCTGCCCAAAAATCTGTGAAAATTTAACCTTAAAATCGGTTCTAATTAGGGTAAATCCGGTTGCATTATTTCGGTTAAAGCATGAGTTGAATTGCTAAGTTGATTGAGACTTAAATCTGGAAATTTTTGGTGGTCTAGGGTGACCGAATACTCTATTGAGTGAGTAACAAATTTGAGTAGTTCAATGAGACTGGGATCTAGCGAACCAAGACCCATCGGTTCCAATCTTCCTAAATCGTGAAATTTAGTCGATGAGGAATAGATTGTGCATCTGTTAGACATTATTATAGATGGAATTTCTCTATTTTAAGTGTCCACCTCTCTGAGTATCTAAATTGAGAGAAATGAGCATTTAATTGCTTGTTTGATTTAGCGACTGTCTATTAGTTGTATGAGAGATTAACTCGCCTGTGGAATTGTGTGAATGTATAATTATATGGTGGTGTGCTTGATTGTGTGAATTTAAATAACATGGCTGAGCATGTTAATTGTTTTGCACGACACATTATATGGGCGAGTCGATGAACTGAAAATGGAGAACGGCTCGACCAATGCTGAGATTGGTATCGAGAACGGGTGGTGTCGTAGTTCCGGCTTGCAGCCTCTTTGCTTGCCGAGGGCGCCCGAATGTGCAAGGCACTGGGTAGCTGGAGCGATAAGCATGCCTGTCTGTGACGCTTCTGCGTGGACAGTGGCATGGCCTGATGTGCAGTATGCATGCACGGGCACGGCTTGAAGCCTAAGACTTCGAAGTTCTGGGATGATTCAAGAGATCCCCTAAAGAACCTATTGTGTGAAATATAAATGAACGTGAGTTCGATTCATGCATACCGATGTGATTGCACTGCTGAGAGTGAGCATCTTATACTGCATATAATCTTGTATCATTGACTTGATTTATATGCATGTGAATATTGTGTGTCCGTTGTTATGTTTGCTCACTGAGTCATATAGACTCACTTGAGGCTGATCGCCATTTCAGATCCGCACCCATAGGATGGAGAACCTAGGTGTACTTTTTGGTGAGCCACATGAGATAGAAAAGTGGGAGTCTATCTACCGTAGTACGAATAATACTGTATATAAGCGTAGGGAGTCCACCGTCTGGGTAGATGAGGGTACAGGTTATCTAGTACCTCTGAAGTTCGAGGCGTGGTACGAGAGGCGAGCTCTGATATACCGAGGACCGATCATCGGTATGGATATAGACGTCCAGAGTGAGGACGAGTTTGGAGCTGTCGAGCCTGTGACCTTTGGTGGTGAGGTCATCAACCCCGAGCCTATGGACGAGGAGGAGCCTGAGGAGGACTGGCCGATGGAGATCGACGGCCATGAGTATGACCCCCATGATATAGCAGAGCTGGCAGATGAGCCCGAGTATGTGGAGCCGGTGGAGTCTGATCCCGAGGAGCTGCCATCCTCAGAGGACAGTGGAGCAGAGACCGACTAGCTTTAGTTGGTCTGCCATAGTTTTTGGGAGTCTGTGGTTGAGCACCATTTTTGAGTGTGCTGGCTTTTGAGAGTCCCTTTTTGGTAGCCAGTTCAGGTGACTGTTTGTATGTATATATATGACTCTCTGTTGTATTAGTATATATATATGTACAGGGTGTTCCTTTTATATAATCAAGTATTTGTCTAAGTTCCTTTGAATTGGCTACTGTCAGCATTCTATCCATTGCATGTACGCTTGTCAGGGTTGTATTGCGCTTTCGTTAGCGTCTGCTGTACCGTTGTTCGGCCGCGACGTTTCCTGGGCGTTCGCATTTTGGTTGGCCATTCAACGATGACCGTGGGTATTGGAGGATCTGTCGTGAGGTCGCCCGAGGAGGGGGTGGGGCGTGACAAAGGAGGTGGCGTGTGGCGATGGTGACCAATGGACCAACAAGCAAGGAAGAGAGTCTCAACCGGGAAGGAGAAACTCTCTAACTCATTGCTTTTTTTAAGTGTGCTTTGAAAACTCTAAATAATAATCACCGACCCTTAACCCAAAGTCTAAAATTAGTTTATATATACATAAACTAAACCTAGTCTTGGTATGATTGATTAGAGACCGTAGGATTAGGTTTGGGTTGTAAGATTAGATGAGGACTGTTGGATTGAAAAATCTATTCTTGGAAGAGTCTGATAATCCTAAAATACCATATAATTTTCTGCTAAATAAGGATGTGCATTGGCTTGGCTGAATTCCTCATGTTCTGTGGATTTATCACACATTTTCAGGCTTGAAATAGGCTTTAATTAATTAAATGAATAATTAATTAAAAGCCTTAGTAATTAAATAAGCTAAAACGGGCTAAGTAGCATTCAAAATGAGTCCAATCCCTTCAAATTTTCAGCACTCTCATATATGACTTAGCCGAAAATTTTTTTAGCTAACTTTGTCCAATTGCCTGTCAAATTAAGCTCGAATCCTCTGTCATCGGCCTAAAATGCATGATGCAATGCAAAAAACAAATATGCTTATGCATAAAAAATTAATTACTTTCGGCGAGAATTAAAACCTATTCTCATTTTTATGTAGAATGAAAGGAAAAGGAAAAAATTAAAATTTAGGCATCAACAACTACTTTTGGTCTTGTTGACTCATATCATTTGTGTTTATCTTCACATTCCTAGGTCTCTTGTTTAGGAATATTTTGGATTGATGGGGGTAGCATCACTATATTTGCACTTTAATGAATGAAATCTATTTCTGGTCTAACCATCTGCCTTGCACGAATTTGTACGCCATTTTTAAATTAGTTCCAACTCCTGGTCATTGAATGAGAAATATTCAAAGTATCTCAAACTATCACGTCAAATATTTTCAAATCAATCTAGGACATTTTCTATTTATTACAGAATTATTGGTCGAGGTGGAAGAGTCTGGAATTGTCACAGTTTCTTGACTTCATTTCTATTTTACCAATTTCCATTAGTAAATAGGCTTTCTCATTAAGAGCCAAAACATGAAAGTGATAGATTGTGTTTTGAACTAATGGCCTGCAAATTGTTAGTCCTTAGTTCACATTTTTACAGTCCAAATCTATCCCTCGAACAGAAACCAGACATAATAATTATTTGGACAAAATTTTTCCAAAGAATCATTAAACTGTATTGATTCATACATCTTCAGCTTTGGCTCAAAACTTGAAAGTTGTGTTTTCATTGCCTCAGCTACATCTTCATAATTTTTTTACATTATTTCCACCACTCATGATTTTTCATGAATTGTTTTCCGAAATCTGACAGAACCGAAATTTCCATGGATTATGGTTATGAGTCAAGTCAAGCCATACGTAGGGGTCCGGTATAGAGCTATGGATTGACTTGTCATTTCATCCATCATATTATCATATTGATGCATTTTTGCAAGTAATTCATTAGGAATACTCCTCACAATTAAAACACTCAATCAAGAGCCAGGGAAAATGGTTGACAAAGCCAAAATTAATGCGGCGGTCCAAGAAGCTCTCAAGGATCAGATGGATGCCATGAACAATCGGTTTGAAACCATGATGTCCCAAATGATGGAAGGAATGGCGACTAGCTTCATAGCTAGGCAACAGCAACCTACCCTAATCCCTTCATCAGTATCCCTTCTTCGCCACATCCGTCTAGGAACTATGAAAAAAGCTCTAGAGGGGACCCTAAGCCTACCTCACCATTGGAGGATGTCATCATAGCTGGCATGAGTTTTGCTACACCACTTGTGACTTAAAACCCCTAGACCGATGCTATAGCTGGGGGGGCTGAGCAATGAAGCCCTTAAGATCATAGCCAGGATGGAACAACATTTGAGAGAGGTACAAGGGACATACAGCTTGGCTCCTTTTCATTTGTCCATCTATATGAAGTTGCAGGTCCCTAATAAATTAAAGATTCCCGACTTTGAGATGTATGAGGGCACATTCAATCCCATCTAGCATGTTTAGATGTATCAGCAAGGATGAACAAGTGTCTTGCCAATGGTCCTCTGATGGTTCAGATGTTTTAGGCAAGTCTGAAAGATGCCGCCACGTGTTGGTATACTAATTATAACATCAATCGTATGGAGAATTGGGAAGAAACTGCAAATGCATTTGTCAAGCACTTTACCCTAGACATCACCATCTCTAGAGAGAATCTAAAGCAACCTGAGATGAAGAAGGGTAAAATCATAAAGCAATGTGCCACAAGTTGAGGAACACTACGACTCAACTCAGGCTCGAGCAATCGGGGCGTGAACTCATGATGTTGTTTGTCTCTGCTCTTCTTAAAGCTATAAGATCATGATTGCTAGGAACTGCTGCTTTGTCTTTTGGCTAATTCATTGTGATGGGTAAGGAAGTTGAGATCGAGCTGAAGAAAGAATGGTATGATGATGCTGACTCTAGTGCTAAGCGATTCCCGAGTAAGAAAGACAAGGAACCAACCCCACAGGTGAATATGACTTATGTACAGAAGCCTCAGGTTCAGGGGCCTAAGATATAGGTCCCCAACCAGTAGTAGTTAATTTTGGTTTGCAAAACTAAAGGGGGAACCGACATAGCAATCAATAGTTCACCCCACTCTTAGGTATTCCCTCTCAGGTCTTGGCTATTTTACGTAAGAAAGATTTTTTTATAACAAAGCCATTAAGACCTGGCCATGCTTCTTTTTCAAAGTACGATCCCTCAAAGAAGTGTGATTATCATCATGGTGAGCCTTGGTAGCATGGATGATTGTTATGTGCTTAAAAACTGTATCCAACATTTACTTGGATATGGAGCATTTGTCGTTGTAGATGAACAGACCATTAAACGTTCAAAATAACCCTTTGCCTAATCATGAGGGTAACGTCAATGCTATCTTTGGAGCTTAGACAGTCCTGGTCAGAAGTGTTTGGATTCAAGTCACTGATATCTTTGATGCCCTAGTTCAAGCAGGTTATTATCGACGCGGGGACATTGTATCATTGCATCAGATAAGACAGAAAGTTGAGTCTGATGAAGCAAGGAATGATCATGTACACAAGACCAGGGTGGTAGCTGCCATTTCCCAAATCGTCACTGACTGGGAAGAAGAGTTGACTGCACTGACCACTCAAGTCGAACCAAAGATTGAAGATGAATTGGTGGAGGACGAGACGGCCGGCTAGATCAAGGTAGACCCAGAGTTAGTTGATATGCTCGATTTGGAGGATGCTTCTAACAAAGAGTTTGGGATTATCACACCTAATAGCTTTGTGATCTCATCACCTCTACCTTTCCTATACAAGGATGATAAAGTAGTGCCATGGTCTTATAATTTAGAGCTGGCTTTGGTGAACTGGCCAAGCATGCTACAGACAAGGAAGCAAAGGAGTTTTTAGCTATTATCAAGGTAAGTGAATATTGCGTCATTGATCAATTATGCATATTGACACCTCGAGTCTCTTTGTTGGGACTCCTCCAATTGTCCGAGAAATACCAAATTCTTTGATGAAGGTGTTGGGAGAAGTTCATGTGCCCGAAAAATATCAACGAAGATAAGTTAGAGAACTTTGTTGAGGTAATCCTTCCAAAGGATCAAGTCGTATTTGTTGATATCGAGATCTCGACTGAGGGAAGGGGTCACAATAAAGCTTTACACATCTCAATCGAACATGAATAAACCCATGTGACCCGAGTGCTGGTTGATAATGGGTCAACTTTAAATTTGTGTCCTTTAACTACACTTAATCATTTGGGCATCGACCTGGCTAGGATGCAAGCGGCCAAGCTGTCGATTAGAGCTTTTGATAGAGTGAAGAAGAATGTCATAGGACAAATCAATCTAGAAAAATAGGTTGGCCTTTTCATGTTCGATGTTTTATTTCAAGTGTTGGATATCCCTTTAGCTTTTAATATTTTGCTAGGTTGTCCATGGATCCATAACGCAGGAGGTATTACATCTAGTTTGCATCAAAAGATCAAGTTTATGGTAGAGCAGAAGCTAGTTTTTGTTCATAGTGAAGAAGATTTTCATATTTACAATGAAACAGTTATTCCTTACATTGAGCCGGATCACATTGAGGAAGATTCATACCACTCTTTCTAGTTGGTATACACCATTCATGCTTTCTCAGAGAGCCCTTTGTCAATCCCGAGGGTATGTAATACTTCTATCATGGTTGCTAAGGTAATGGTTGATAATGGATTTAAGCGTAGCATTGGATTGGGCAGGCACGGACAGGGGATTGGTGCTCCAATTGAAGTTAATAGGCGATCCCATATAGCTAGTTTGGGATATCATGGAGCTAAATTTTGTGGTCGAGCTAATATGATTATGGGCACAAACGTGGTCAAGCTAGTCAACGAGGCCAAGGTCAAATAGGCTATGGAAAGACAGAATATAATCCATTACCACCCCCCTTTTATGAAACCTTTCATTCGGCTGGGGTGGTTAGTAGCTATGATGAGCTAAACCAATATGAATATCTAAGGATAGTATTCCTTGACTCGCCAAAGGACCAGAAACTTGAGCCAATGGTTCCTGATGTCGAGGATGTTGATGATAGGATGCCTTATTTGGCCAAATGATTCGAGGATTACCCATTACTGCTATATTCAAAGACCCAATGCAAATTGATGAGGCTGATTGTGTGGGCAACTCGAGTTATGCAAACTGAAAGGAACCTTACCTCGTCAAGAAACCTCTAAGGCCGTTCGTCAATGCTATATTTGATGATCCACTCGTAGAGTAACACCTTTATGTTTTTACACTCTCCTGCATGGGAGATTTTGTTGCTTTCTAGGACTTTTCATTTCAATCCATGTTGCACTCTTAGGATTTCCTTTTCAATATCATGTTACTCGCTTGATTCAATATCAATAAAATTATAGAGGTTTTTATTACACTTTTTAATCTTGTTGAGACATACCAAACTAACTCAATGACAATAACCAACAATCGAACAATATTATCATCCATGGTAAGTATTGAGGTTTGGGTTTCCTCAGGAATTCTCATCTCGAGATCTTCAAACAAAAATAGATTTTCAAAATTGGAAAATGGGATTGAGCAAGTGCATGAGTTGTGATTAAACCTTGTTTACTTTTATGTTTTGGGGGCAAATATGAGGAGGGAGAAATAGTGGATCCAATTGAATGTGATGTCCACCATTCAGATGACTTTGATACGAATAACGAGAAAATATGTCAGAACCTCGAGCATCATGAGAAATCTAAGCCTCTGACCATTGAGGATATCATATCGATCAATCTCAATGATGAGAAGAACCCCAAAGAGGTAAAATTTGGGGTAAAACTCTATAAAGACATCGCTGAACATTCGGCAGAGCTTCTAAGGAATTATCAAGACATCTTTACCTGGTCCTATATAGATATGCTAGGTCTTGACCGATTGATTGTCAAACATTGTTTATCGACTGATCCCTCAATTAAGCCTAATAAGCAAAAGCCTTAGAAAGCTAAGCTGGAGCTAGCAAAGAAAATTGAAGAAGAAATCATGAAGCTTATTGACGTTGGATCATTGAAGTTACTCACTATCCTTGTTAGGTTGCTAATATAGTCTTGGTATTGAAGAAAGACGGTCATCTTCGAGTTTGTGTGGACTACCATGATCTAAACAAAGCTAGCTTGAAGGACGACTTCCCGCTTCCTCATATTGACATGCATATCGATAGTATGGCAGAATTTGAGCTATTCTCATTCATGGACGGTTTCTCGAATTATAATCAAATCTTGATGAATGAGCAAGACAAAGAAAAGATGGCAATCACAACCCCTTGGAGAGTATTCCATTACAAAGTTATGCCCTTTAGTCTCAAGAATGCTGGGACAACATAGCAATGAGCAATGGTTACTTTATTTCATAACATGATGCATAAAAGACCTAGGTCTATGTTGATAACATGATCGCAAAAACCCGACGTAGAGAAGATCACATGGAGACCTTGACAAAGCCTTTTGATGGGCTTTGGAAGTTCAAGTTAAGCCTCAATCCGGCCAAGTGTGTATTTAGTGTTAGTTCGGCAAAGTTGCTTGGGTTTATTGTTAGTAATAAAGGCATCAAAATTGGTCCGTCCAAAGTGAAGGCTATTCTTGAGCTCAAGCCCCCAATGACCGTCAAGGAAGTTCAGAGTCTCATGGGCAGGCTAAACTACATTGCCCAATTCATCTCTTGATTAAGCAAAATTGCTAAACTATTTTTCAGATTACTCAAAAAGAATGCATTAGTCAAATGGGACATTGAATGTGAAGGCATTGGAAATATTGAAGCATCACCTTATGAATTCACCCGAGCTTGTTCCACCGACAATTAAGCAAAATCGCTAAACTATTTTTCAGATTACTCATAAAGAATGCGCTAGTTAAATGGGACATTGAGTGTGAAGGCATTTGAAATATTGAAGCATCACCTTATGAATTCACCCGAGCTTATTCCATCGACGCCAACGCAACCTTTGATCATGTATCTTACAATCCATAGTGAGGCTCTGGGCGCAATGCTTACTCAAGAAAGTCAAGATGATGGAAAGAAACACGCTATTTACTATCTAAGCAAGAAGTTCACGGCCTCTGAACTGATTTATTTTGTAGCAAAAAGGACATGTGTAGTGCTGGTCTAGGTATTACATAGGCTTCGGCAATATAGTTTTCACTACCAGATCCTCTTGGTGACGCAATGTGATCCTATCAAATACTTGATAAACCAACCTACCTTCATTAGGAAGCTCGCTATATGGCATATTCTTATTTTTGAATTCGATGTCCAATTCTTGTCATAAAGTCAATCAAAAGGTGGGTTATCGATAGATGATTATACCTGTGTATTTTGATGGAGCTGTGAGTTTATACATGTCAGGTACTAGAGAGATCTTGATATCCCTAGACAGGCAACACTATCCCATAGCAACAAAGTTGGTGTTTCCTTATACTAACAACATAGTGTGCATATGAAGCGTGCATCCCTAATTTGCAAGCTACTACTGAGATGAGGATCATTCAGCTCAGGTGTTTGGGGATTCTACTTTGATTATCCTATAGACCGAGGGCAAATAGAAGACATGGAATGTTAAATTGTTACCATATCATAATTATTTGGATAAGTTGGTGGAAGAATTTGATGACATCTCATTCAAGTAGTTATCAAGAACTCAAAATCAGTTCGTCAATGAGCTGGCCACACTATCATCAATGTTGCAAGTCACTAATGAACTAGAAGTCTAGCCTCTAAAAATTGAGGTTTTGAAAAAGTTAGCTTATTGTACGACCACAACTAAAGAGCCCAATGGTAAGCTGTGGTTTCATGATATTAAGACTTACATTCAAAAACAGGAGTAGTTTCCTGAGAAAAGTACCGCGGCATACCAAAGGTACATAAACAAAAAAATGGCATCAAAGTTCTTTCTGAGGGAGAGAGTTTGTACAAATGGTCTTATGATTCAAATATTCTAAGCTGCATTGATTCCACTAAGGTCGTTTGTTTGATGATGGAGGTGCATGAAGGAATCTGTGGTCCATAGATAAATAGTCACCTGCTAGCCAAGAAGATCATGAGGTTGGGATATTACTCACCTTAGAGAGTGACCATATCTAGTACGTTAGGAGTTGTCACAAATGTTAGATCCACAAAACAAGATTAATATCGCTCCGAATGAGTTGCATCAACTATCAGAGCCATGGCCATTCTTTATGTGGGACATTGAAGTGATTGGCTCTATTAACCCGAAGGCATCTAATGGGCACTTATTCATTTTGGTCACCATTGATTATTTTTCCAAGTTGATCAAAGTAGCATCGTATGTCGCAATCACAACACGGAATATCATAAAGTTCATTCGTTAGGATATTATCGCTCGTTATGGTTCGCCTGAGGTCATAATCACCAACAATGGATCAACCTTGAATAACAAGTTGGTTGATGAGTTTTTCAAAAATTCTAGATCAAGCATCTAAACTCTTCCCCGTATCGTCCTCAGATAAATGGAGTGATGAAAGCAGCCAATAAGAATATCAAGAAGATCTTGGCTAAAACAGCCAAGAATTATCGAGATTGGTATGAAAGGTTGCCTCTAATAGCGTATTAGAACTCAATCCGAACATCAACTAGAGCAATACCATATTCTTTTGTTTATGGCATGCAAGTAGTATTGCCCCTTGAAGTAAAGATCCCTTCCCTGCATATACTTTCTCAAGTCAAGTTGATTGAAACTGGTTGGATCCAGTAGAAAATGGATCAATTGAACCTCATCAATGAGAAGCGACTCATGGCTCTATGTCACGGCCAATGCTACCAACAGAGAGTTGTTAAGTCTTTTAACAGAAAGTTCTAGCCTCGACATTTTTAGATAAATGACTTTGTCTTGCGAAAGTTGTCACCAATAGTTCCACTTCCAAAAGGGAAGTTTGCTCCAAACAAAGGTAGATCGTACGTCGTGAAGAAGGTGTTCCTAGGTGGTGCTCTAATCTTAGTCGAGATGGACGGTTATATGTTTACCAGTCCCATCAATTTTGATGATGTAAAGAAGTATTATAGTTGATTTGTTCTGACATTTCTTATTAATCAAGTTCTAATGGTCATTTTTGAGTTTAGAATTTTCATGCATCTATTTTTGTTTGCAACTTGTCCGAACTTTAACTCAGAAAATCTAAGTAAGTTTTCTAAACCCTTTTCAAAATTGACAAGTTCCAATAATTTAGGTTACCATCTTTGCCCCTTTTCATGTTTGTATTGATGAGATTCAAGCAACACACTCCTTTTCATGTTCATATGATGAGATTCAGTTAACACATACTTTCGTATCCATACCAATTTGATTCGGGTGATACACCTTTGTCGACTCACGATCGACCTGTTCTCGTGATTTTTTTTTCTTTATACTCATCGATTCACGATCAACCTACTCTCATAATCTCGAAAACCTTTACCGACTCACGATTGACCGACTCTCATGATCTCGAAAACCTTTACTGACTCACGATTGACCGACTCTCATGATCTCAAAAACCTTTATCGATTCACAATTGACTTGCACTCGTGATCTTAGAAAGGCCATTTCACACTGTCTCACATCATATGAGATTTCTGATAATAGATAAGGCTCTGGTACCTTGAGATCCTTGCATCCATAAGAAGAAGCTTAGAAATCAAGGGAATCATCAACATCATGAAGAGTCTAGTAAAGCCCAGATACTTCATATGCAATCCATATGCAAGGTTTTCTTAAAAGGCTTTAGCATATGTTTCTTACAGCCTTGCATATCATGTATCATTTTATTTGCATTAAAAAAAACGGGATTGAGACTCCCACACAAATTACTCATCATTTGCATTTCTCAAAATTTAGGGTTCACTGTTGTTTTTGAGCAAAGCCTCTGTGAGCTTTCACTCAAAAGGAGCAGCTGTTAATAACTAAATTTTGATTTTCCTTTTTCAATTTATTCTGCATAAAATGAGAACTAGTTTTAATTCTCGTCAAAAAATAATTTCTCATACATAGCATATTTTATTTTTTCTGCATTGCATTCTACACTCACAATGCCAGGGCAAGCTTGAAATGATGAATGGATTGGACTAGAATTCATCAAATTTTTTACTAAAGCATTAGGTTATGTGCCAAAAAATTCCAAGATTATTGGAGCTTAGTCTTTGAATTTAATTAAGCCCATTTAAATAGTTAATTTTGGAGAAGGCGTAATTAATTTGAATGAAGCCTAATTGAAGCCCAAAATTGCGCAAATGGACCTAGGATGGAAATCATAATTCGGCTAAGGCATGAGACATGTGTGCCGAATTCCATTAGGAGGGCTTGGACTTATTTTCAATCTTAATTCAGCCCGTTTTGACTTCATAAATTTTTAAGATTTTTTTAATTAATTAAGGCCTGTTTCAAGCTCAAATTTGCATAAGATGGCCCATGAGAGGCTCAAAAAATTCAGCTAGCCCCTAAAGTCTCTCCTTGGCCGAATTCTTCAAGGTCTTTTGATGGATTTGCACATCTGAATTCCTTGCCAATGAAGTTTTGCCTTAAGGAAGCATATCCTTAAACTTTGGTCATTATCTGAAAATATTGAAGGAACCGACAGATAATTCATTTGTAGATAATGATCTCTAGTAGATGAGATTGCTTCAAATTGAAAATATTCTTTCTTAAGTTGGAAATTATCTGGAAATATTTTTAAAAAATACTTAAGGATAATTTTCTAAATTCGAAAGGATGTGAACCGTGGTGGATAAGATGTGATCACCTATATTTTTTGGTTATTCATGAGATTTAGATTGAGTATTGTCTGTCTTGTGGATAATTTTGCTTTGAAAGTTATCTTTTCTAATTTGGGAATTATTCGAATACATCTTACAAAAAAAAAATCTCATAAGATAATTTTCTAAGTACGAAAAGAAGTGAGCTTTTGGTGATAAGGAAAGTGGATCCACTTACTTTTCAGCTATCGTTTAGCATTTTCGAAATTTCTGAATAAAGTGGCTCATTTTTTTTTTTACTTCTGGTCTGGTCATGTTTGTTTAATTTTTGTTTTATCATAAAGTTTGCATAGTTATAAACAAACATGCCCACATATGCTCCCCTATGTGCCTTATCCCTTCAAAAAAATTACATACCCTAGACATGATCTTATGGGATGGGCTGGTAATTTGTATAGAATTTTGTAATTTACCATTTGTATTAAGGGATGATGTTATTCTATACTTGATCCGCTTACTGACTTGGATTTGAGAATACGTTGCGGATAAAATTCCCTCTGACCTGAGTATGAGCGAATTAATAAAAAAAGTCAGAATTAAGATATATTATGGGCATTTTTGTTTATCTTTGTTCATTCTTTTGCTTATTTATTTTTATCCAAAAAAATGCAAAATATCACTCTCTTCTTTTATCTTATGGTCATTCATGTCATATTTTTCTAAGCAAAAATCATTTAATTCATGTCATGAATCGAAAGGGATTTCTCATGAAATTTGATATCAAAAGGACATTAAATGAAAAGTTAATATAACCAAGCCTCCGAACTCACTTTCTCTAGTTCGGGAAAATAAATTAATTTTCTAGTTAATCGGCCTACTAAGAAGTGATTAGTGGCGGCTTAACATTGAATCACTTTTCACGAAATCAAAATTAAGTTATGAATCAGTAGAACTTGAGAGAGTCCGAATTAGGTTAGTTAATTTAATTAACTTAATAATCCGTTAGCCTAATTTTTAGGTTGTGACATTACTGAGAATTCTCCGCAGAACGATTTTACACAACTAGTGAGCGAGGCTGAAGTATTGCTTGTTTAGAAGACTATGGGATTGAGAAGACTTAAAGCCATTTTTTTTATTAGGACAAAAGAGAATGGTAAGTAAAACATGTCATGCCTGTTATGGACTCTTTCCCCAGAGTTTCCTGTGATCTCTATTTTCATACCTTAGATCAACCAATCATCAATTGATTTCTCAGTCTTCATTACGTAAGGGTGCGAATAATAATATTGTGTTTTTCTGTTTTTCTATTACCGAGAACAGGTTTAAAACACAAATTCGTTTGGTAATGTAAATTTATTTTTCTATTTTTGGGATAAATTTTTACCCCAAAAACAGAAATAAAACTCTTCTTGTCATCGGTCCGGTCGCCGGTTACCTTAAAAATTTTATGTTGTTATCAAAGAAATTTCTATTTCGAAAATTGTGCCATTATCAAACACATATCTTTGCTCAATCATCAAGAAATAGAAATAGAAAAAATCTATTTCTTGCTAAAAATTACTCCTAAAGAGAGAATAGTTATCATCGGCGTCCTAAGTGAAGCTTATCAAGACTGAGTTTTTTGGGGAAAAAAAATGACCGAGAGTTTCATCTACTTGAGACGACGACGTATGCAGCTCACATAGGCGACCCCACCTCCCAGAAATCAAAAGTCCAAAACCCTAACCGCCCAAAAACCCAAACCCGTCTCCCTCCCTCCACAAGCCATATTTTTCTCTGTCCGGATCAATCGATGGCTTCCTTGAGCGGCAGATTCAAGGAGCTCCTCAAGAAGTACGGCAAAGTGGCGCTCGGCGTCCACTGCTCCGTCTCCGCCGTCTCCATCACCGGCCTCTACATCGCCATCAAGAACAACGCCGACGTCGATGCCCTCTTCGCCAGGCTCCACTTGCCCGGCGTCTCCGGCGAAGAGAACCCTTCATCCTCGTCGTCGTCTTCTTCGACATGGAGCGATGAATCTGTGGCTGAAGAGGGCTCGGCCAAGTACAACGATCAACAGCGGACGGGGGCCGTCGGGAGGAGGCGACGAAGCGTAAGCGGGCGGCCGAGCTCGCCGCCTCCACCGGCGGTGCCCTGACCTTAGCCATTCTGTGCAACAAGGCGCTCTTCCCCATCCGGGCTCCGGTCACCATCATGCTCACGCCTCCGGTGGCGAAGTTTTTGGCCAGGAGGAAGATCATCAAGGGCAATGTAAGATAGAGTTTAATGCTTGTGGCATTTTAAGTTTATGGTTGATGATGGAATGTGTTGGCCAGCTAGGAGAAGAGGGGGAACGGAGAGATGTATTTGTGAGTTATTAAAAGAGACGCGTGACTGAATAAGAAATCTCAATATTGTGGAGAGTACTAGTCGGAAGAGTTGTGACCGGTTAAACAGTTGAATCTTTTTGCGTTTGGGTTGAATTGGACTCCTCCATTGTTTGAATAGATGTTATTAATCAGTCTAGCTGGTAATGTAGCTTTCAAGGGCTGGGTATTTGGAATAGATAGGAAAGGTGGGTTCTTTTCTTATCATTTTCATTTTGACTGAGTCCCAGTTAAAAATTTCTGAGGTTCATAATCACTGAAATCCATATCTGATGCTGTGTATATAGTTGTGGTGAATGGCTTGTTGTCGGATGGCGATTGAGTCTTTCATGCTCTGAATGGGTATCATGAGTTACTGACGCTCGGAGAGATGAATGGAATTGATTCAATCGTAGATTCTCTAGATAATGGGAAAGGAGAGCCCTACGAGTCGGAAAAGCGGCATTGGATATGGATCTTGAGGGTATAGAACACTTTGAGCTAAGTCATTTGCATCTGGCTAGCTGCCTTCGGCGTTATATGCTGTTGTTCTGTTTTGACTTGGAAAGGTTGATGCAGAGAGAAGAATACGAAAGAGAAGCTCGCTCTCTCCAACTGTGCTTGACAAAGGTTCATTTTTATACAAGAATCGCATTTTAGGGTAGGCCCTGCTAAATTGTGGTTCAACAAAGCTCTACACCTTGGAGCCTGGCCAATTTTGGGGTAGCATTGTCGCAGTTCGTGCTTCATGATTGTAAAAATTATTGAAAGCTCAAGATAAATTTAGTTGAGGAGGTAATTGATAGTTATTCATGTTAAATCGTTGACATGAAACCCTATTTGTGAGAAATCACATCTCAGCCTTTGATGGCAGTCGGAACAGAGAGGGATTGCCTTGTGGTATACCATTTTCCTGGACAAGTTCTCAAGCATTGAGTTTGACCTTAAGGGTACCTCGGTCCTTTGCTAAAGAGTCAATTATAATGATTCGTGCCATGAGATTGAATCTCTTCTGGTGATTGAATTCATATTAGGGGTCATGATTCGTGCAGAGTTGACATCATGTCCAGTTATTCTCTCGTCAGCTTGCATTTATTGCCAATATATTTACTTGATGATTTTGCTTCTATTTACTCATCATTCAATCCACAGTCCTTTGTACCCACCGTTTTCTGCTTCATGTGTTGTTCATCCTCTCTTTGCTTCTGAGAATGGCGGGTTAGCGTCGATTGACCTCTCCCTCCAATTTGCTTTTTCCTTGTAACAAAATGACATGGCAGTGCTTCGTGCATTGTTTCTTTTGTTCCTTGTATGGTAGCAACCTTGCCAAAACAATTGGAAGTTCGCTTATATTCATCGGGAGAGTACATCTATATGGTACGTTCATCCTTTTGATCTTGTATATACCTTGCTATGCATATCTGCACATCCATCATCTCCCGTTTGGCTCTTGCCGAGCTTTTCCTCAGTCAACATAAGCCTTTTCAAATTGTTAGCTTGCCAAGGACCAGCTGGTAAAGTTCTCTCTTGGACAAGTTTCTCTCTTTCCCCTTGTTCTGCTCTAACCCAATCACGTAAGATATCGCAAACTACCTCCTTGTAGAAACAGTCTCTAGTTATATACCCGCTTGGCCACGGGACAGTCCCGTAGGATATCTAACAAACTACACTGGCTGTCTCTGTCATTTGAATTTTGTCTCAGCTGATTTCATGCTCTCTCTTCTTTATGCTCAGCGTGGCTAACTAATCGGTCATCAACTCTCAATATAGTACATGGCTAAGGCCCTGTTTTGGCGGTTGGGGCCCAACTGCCCAATGACATTCGGACTGGATCAACAACTCTGTGGATGACGTGGTCGGTTCTCGAGGCAACAACCATCTTGTTCTACGATTATGCAGCCTCATGTATCTGCAGCCCGGTCTCTCTCTTTGAGAAACAGTTTCAAGTTGAATGTAACAGAAAAATTACAACAAGGAGACGTTCAAAGAATGAACTGACTCTGCTGTACGTGAGACCTACAGGGAGCAAGCTCTCTTTTGATAAGCTGTATGGACTGTGGGCTCTTCTTTTACGCAGCAAGCGGCCATATGTTCCCAACATGGATCTTCACATCTCGTGTTCCGCACACAGGATAACGAAAAGACGACCCGCCATCCTCGACAACATGGCATGAACCGCTTTCACTCGTAAGATGTCTCTTGCCCGCATGAGGTTAGGACGTCAAAACCTGGCAACCTCATTCATCTCTAAAAAAAATCAGCGAGAGTCAATTCCCATTAGCCTGCGGATTTCTACAAGCACAATATGCACGTGATTCTTCTCCCACACCACCAGACTCGCATAACCTCGGTTAACGTAGGAATGCCCGAAGTGGTCATGAAAAAGTACACGCAGAATACCAAAGGAGTTACTCATGTTATCGTTGTGACTGTTACAGATGTGCGGGATCAAGCAATTTCTTGGTCCTCCGTCGGTAGTTACAAATTCAATGATACAAGCTGCTCAAATTATCACATTTTGATTGAAACTCACTACAGAGTCTTGTTGACTTATCAAGCACAACGAGCCAGGTGATCTAAGCAACCCATTTTCACTCGATCCTTCACAAATCTCTACCATCCTTTGAGATTTTATAAGATCATTGTCAATAGTTTCAATAACTTAAGTTATTGGATGAATGCATGATTTAATACTTAATTACTCTAACACTCCTTCTCACGCTTATTCTGATTTTTTTGCCAATACTAAGTATAGAACTATATCATGGGGAGGTAATTAAGGACTTGGAAAGATTTGAACTCAAGACTTGAGAGGCAAATAGGGACCTGAAAAGATTTGAATTCAGGACTTTCTGCTTTAATACCATGTGTTGGGAGTGCGTAACAAAAGTCTGGTACTTTTGCTCAGGAAGATCTCTAAAAAAGAGCCTAAGTCCGAGCCCGTTAACATATTCAATTGGACCCATATTCTCTTAAAACTTAAACCAATGAGTTATAAGCTAACTAGGGATATATTAATTGCTCCACACCACATCACTTATCCAATATGAGACTTCTCTAACACAACTCACATGTGCATCCTAACAATTTTTTCCTCACGTGTGAGTTCTAGTATTAGGTTTGTCTTCCCTTAATTCAAATATCCTTATAGACTATATATCTCAACTTGAATCTCTATCAACACCCATCGAGCTTGCGTTGCTACGCCACAAAGCCCATGGCCTGGAATCACGTTAATATCAAATTCCTTCTTTGAGATATTCACCAAATACCGACACATCCATGAACACTCATTGGGCTCGCGTTGCTACACCACAATGCCCATTGGCTTGGAATCGCATTGGTCACCAGATTCTCCTTTCTTGAGATATTCATCAAACATTGATACATATTAGGATTGGGCCATCAATCGACCACGCCGATACATATTGGGAGCAGACCACCAATCAACCATCAGCTCTAATACCATTTACCAAACACTAATACATATTAGGAGTGGATACTAATCAACCAAACCCGATACATATTGAAGTGGACCACTAATCAACTTATCGGCTCTAATACCATTTGAGATTTTATGGATCACTACCAACTGTTTCAAAAGTTGAAACTGTTTGATAAAGATGTTGTTTAATATTTAATTAGTCTAACACATCTCATACATGTTTAGGTTTTCAATAGACAAGGACACCTCATTTGGTGATGACATAGGGGAGAAAAATACGCTATAGTTTGAAAGTTATGTACGCGTGTAATGGAGACATAACCTTTCAATAGGTTGAATTAAGTCTTACACTCATACTACAAAGTGCAGCCCTGTTCTAGATCTTTTGACTGCGCAATCAAGTCCCAAACATTAATCAAATACTTTAGGCTGAAATGCGCAAATTAAGACGTCATTGTAATTTACATTATTATAATTATACTATATATATATATGGGCGATTGCAATGATTGAAAAGTTAGAACTCGGTTGTATTTCATACAAAAGGACTTCCATCATTTTTTTTCCCTAAAGTAACTTCTTAATAACTCTCATTGTAAAGGGGAAGAAAAGGAAAAATCGTTTGAAAATTTTGATAGAGGTGCAATCATCAGGTCCGTTAGTCATGAAAAGCCCAATATCCACGTAGGCTCATGTGAAGGGCCATCATGAGTAAGCTAAAGGGGGCTAGGCCCAAAACTTAGGCCAAACAGTACCGATGCTCCGAGACACTGCCTAAGTATGCTCTCTCTCTCTCTCTCTCTCTCTCTCTCTCTCTCTCTCTCTCTCTAACCTACGAATCGCGGATCCTCAACGGGCCATAACATGGGACTTCTTTCTTTGTGGTGTGCAGGGGCAAGGCGCTCGAGCTCCAATGTCGCGAGCAAGGATTTCCCTGGATTTGCGCGCAATGGATTCAAATATGGCGCGTAGTCAACAATGAGTGATAACCTGCACACCAACAAGAAATGACTGGTTGCATAGGCCACATTGCGCCTCTCCAAACTGAAATGAACTGTCTTTTGATTGATAAGTGATAACCAAACGCAAAGATGGTGGGGTAATCTTCATCCATGGTCCCCTAAACGATAGTAGATTTCACATCTGGTGGCCAAACTTTTGACTTTCGAACGTCGGATTGTACTAATCCTTTTCCAATGCGGTTGATGCACTCTGGCCGTTATCTGGCCAATCATCCGGTGTGATACGGACGTCGCGAACACGTGGCCGAATTTCTTGTCATCGCTTCATCGTCGCCACGGCGTGAACATTTCGCCGAAGATTTGTCGGGCTCCGGTCAAAGCGCCTAAGTTGCTGAGAAACGAAGGTTCGATGCATTGAGGGATTGCAAAAACTTAACTAAAAAACGGCAACTAATAACTAGCATGTGTGCCAAGGTTGCCCTCCCCGATTGATAGATTAAAGGAGACAAGTTAAGAAACAAGGAGATTATTGTTTTCTCGAGTCTAGACGGTCGAAATGGTTTGATCCAAATTAACTTACAAAACCCATCTTGGTGTATTTACATGGAATACAAATCTAATGACTCATACCTAACCCAATCCGTACATATCTAATCCATACCTAATCCATACTCGACTCGACTCATATTACTAAAACACTTTCATATTTAACACAAAGTTAAAAAAAAAAAAAAACTCATATCAAAACTGAGGTGAGCAAGCACAAGATTGAGCAAAGACGAGAGAGAGTCATAAAGGTAGGTTAGGTGTAAGTAAGATATAAACCCATTTAACACCTAAGTAGCACCAACACCAATACGCAACACGAAACAACGGGCCTACACGTCATTTCTCAAAAATTAGAGAATTCCGACATATTGGAACATGTTGTATATTAATTGTATATTTTTATAAATTATCATGTACATGTAAAAATATTAGTCACGATTATTATTATTTTTTTTTGGCTAACTGGGAATATTAACTTTGGGTGCTAAATATATGACTTAAGCATATATATTTTGACAAATCTACACTTTGACTCTTAATTTATTGAAAACACTTAAAATTGGCCTCGTGAATGTCGAAATTTCGTGTTGGAGTGCTAGATTTGCGTGTCACTACCGTGTTTAGAATGTTAACCATATGTTGATCGCATTTCGGAAAGTGTCAAAGTATCGAAGAATGTTGGACACGACACGATATGACAAAAAAGCCTCTGGAGAGTGTCGGTACTTCTTAGTTTAACACCCGTGTTACTTTGGGCTTTACCATTCTAATATCATTTATGACCTATTTACTGAGTATAATTAACCAATATAACAACTTAACCCATTAAATATAGGTTAAGAAATGGGGTCCATGACCCATATTGATAGGTCTAGTTGATAGCAACATTAATTTTAGGCCGATGGCGAGCATGCTATATGGCACAAGGATGGTGTCGCGTCTACATCCATCTTTGAACGTCACTGTCCAAAACCTCGACGATATTGCCCTTATTAAAGAAGAACATGAAACTTGTTTTCAGCTCGTGTTTGGAGTGACGACACATATGGACTAGTTTACACAGCTTTCCATAATTGATAACCAGTAGATTAAGCAAGCGATAATTCCGTTACCCTAGCACAAACTTAGGGCTTGTCTGATAACCAAAGTAAAGGTCGCTTGGAAACCCTAATGGCCAATGACTTAAAAGATTCAATTAAGTTAAGAATTCACTCGCTGTGGTAAGTAGGGAGGATTTAGCTACTTTATTCAGTATAAAAACAATTGATCACAACTATAGTCTTGCTAAATGTACCTGTTAAACGTACCAATGACAATCATTTTCTATGCTCGGTACAAATAAATAATGTACCTGTTAAACTTACCAATGACAATCATTTTCTATGCTCGGTACAAATAAATAATGTTCGGATGTCAATTTTCTTTTATTTTCAAGAATTTTAAGACAATCAACACTTGAAATTCAGTACTTGAACTTGAATCTTTTTAGTCGGTTTTATCAAACGAGCCTTTGATGATCCTCGTCTCCATCAATTTTCCGAGTTTGTGTAGACACATACATGATTCTTGTGATCTTGTCCCGATTGAACAAATGATCCGACATCTAATTAATCCAGTATTGTCCAAAACATCAAACTTAATAAAAAATAATTAACTTCAGCACTTTGGTGGTCGAGACGACGGACGGAATCCTGGGAACCCTAATTTATCGCGTATCCTATCTGATTTATTTTTCTTTAATGGATACGAGATTATATGACTTTGGTTGGTCTTATCTTCAACTTATGGATCATGCATTATTTAATTTAACAAAAAGAGAACCACTTATCTATCTTCGTTTTTTTTTAGGGAGGAGAGGTGGGATATGGGGACAACAATTCTAACTAGGGATGTTGATGGTTCAGTTCTATTCGATTTTCTAAAAAGTCGAACCGAACTTAACCATTTGGATGTAGCTTGAAATGAATCAAATCATGCCTTGAACTAAATAAAAACTTAACCAAAAATCCAGTTCAGTTCGATTCGATTTTCAATTTTTGGTTTTTGATGTTTATTTTTGTTTTTCCTTTTTCTTCTTTTTTTTGGGGGAGGGGGGATGAGGGTAGACTGGGGTGGCCAGCCAGTGCCGTTGGCCCTTACTCCCAAAAAAGAAAAAAAAATATAAAAAAGATGGTTGTTTTGGATATTTTCAATGCAATTTTGTAATCGAACTGAATCGAAATAATCGAACTAGGAAAAAAAAAGAGTGGTTAGTTTTCAATTGCTTGAACCGAACTGAAATGCATGAAATTTTCAATTCGGTTTGATTTTCCAATTCGATTTTGGCACCCCTAATTCTAACCAATCAAATTTGCTTGTATTCCACCATATGTAATATATGTAAGTATTGTATATATGAATGCAATTAAATGTTTGTAGGGACAATAGTGTTCAACAATTCTTTTGTCAACCAGTGAAAGGTCCTTTGGACGTTCGTGCGATTTTAATATATTTGGGGTCCCCACAAAGATGTTAGATAAAGGATGTTGTCGCGAGAACATTTTTGTGAGTGGGTGTCAATTTTTTCAACTATATCAGAGACATGTTATATTAAAAGGTGCATATAACTCTTTATCCATTTTGGAAAGGACATTTGCTTTTTTTTTTGCATTGAAAAGCCATGCAATTTATTAGATTCGCCAATTGCTTTTCGAAATGAGTAAGGAGTTAGCTTCTCCATCGTATGACCTACTAGCATAGTGATTAATAAAAGGAATTTCCTATTTTTACCATGCAATCGTATGCCCTAGCGGGTTTCATGGGCGGATTCGAGTCTAAAAGATCTTTAAGTATGCTTATCTCTTCTTTCTAAATGAGTTTGATTTATTTGAACCTATAGTCATTAATATGTCACTTCTCGCTTTTTCTTTAGTGCCATCCATATACGCCAATTGAGCATTTTGATATCCAATCATGACATTGAAGATCAACTAAAAATGGACGGATTTAATTTAAGGACAACAAATTGGACATAGCTCGAAGCAAAGTTAGGGATCAAGTAGAATAATAGGATGACTAAATAAGAGCACTAATTGTGCCGTTATCCTCGGGCGATTAGTAAAAGCGATCCACATGATCTAGAATCAAATTGAAATAAACAAAAGCCGATGGTTTTGCTTGTTATATTTACAAAAGGTGCCTGACACGGGTTCTATTCCTGGTATTACTGAGTGCAAACAATCTCGCATTTGGACCACCTCCTTGAGTTTACATCGTACGTCTTGTCTAAATTGTCAGATCAACAAGGTACTTCATTTGTCTTTATTTACCTTTCTAAAGTCAGTTTTCATTAAAAGAACTTATAATCTAACACGTGTTTTTGTTACATTGACCAAAAACAATACTAGACCCAAAGTTAACGTAAGTAGTTTTTATTTGGAGAGAGAGAGAGAGAGAGATTAAAGATGAGAGACAATGGAACTAATGTATTGTGGAGAAAAGTTAATACTGATTACACAAAATTTGGACGAAAGAGCAATTGACACTTGTAATGCATGAAAACCCAATGGTGGAATTGATGTGAAATTAACCTAAAACTGTCCAAAGAGATTCCACATAGAAGATGGACCGACTCTCACTTCACCACGCTATCATTGAAAATTTGACTTGTAGGCCTCCATTGTCTTGAAGGAAACATTCGTCCAATGTCATTCTCACAGCCAAACGAGCGAGGAAGGCTTTGACCACTCACATTTTTTCCCCCCCATTTCTTAATTATTTTTTTTTTAAAAGGCAGTTTTCACTTTAATTAGGTACTAATCAGAGGATTATGCCATTTTAATAAATTGACTTTTAGACTGTCGGGTCTTGCATGGAAACATCACGTCCAATGTCATTCCAACAAGTAAGCGAAAGGAGGAGGATTTAACCCCTCACTTTTTCTCTCTTGGCGACAGCTTAAACTTTAGTTAGGTACTCATTGGCGTCTTTATTTGACTCTTACTTCTCGTCCGGTCCATATTTATGGAAAAGTAAGGGTTATTTTAAGATAAATGATACCATAAGGTTATGAACAAGTAAGCTTATTAATTGGCCAGTTCATTGACTCTTACTAAATATCATTGGTCAAGAAAGTACTATGGAAAAACGGTGGTTCAATTCCATGATGTATAACGAAAAATTTGAATGCAGGTGTGGGTTAAGTAAATCAATTGATAGGTTTGGTGATCCTGTTTTTCCTTTACTTCCCTCAGCAAGCAACAACACTGGGGAGACGACGATCGGTATCTCGCGTGTGGCACTTGGCCTTGCCGTTGCTGGTTTTCGTTGCTCGCGCTCTCTTTCTCTTTCCTCTTTTAGGTTCCATTTGCTTTATTAATAATTAATGATCTGAAAAATATCTTTTTTAAAAAAATAATGGTTTATATCGCTTATAAAAATGAATGAATGCAAAATACTTGCATTTGTTGTTGACGATATAAATTTTTTTTATTGACTCATTATTTTAAGTGATGTGAGCTATCGTCTTTTGAAAAATATTTTTGGAAAACTATTTATTTTTCATGAAATCGACGGAGCCTTGATTTCACATTTTCCTTCTGTAGAATGTTTGGGATGAGCTGTTCGCAAGTTTGAGGGTTGTTCGTCACAATTTTACCACCCCATCTTCCTGATTTGCTGGTGATTTATATTTGAATTCGTTTTGTAAAATAATTTATTTTCGAAGTACACACCGGAAGAAAGTACCTAGGAAATGAACAATGCTGCAAGTGTAATAGTTGGAAAGCTACAAACACATCGACGCCTCGGATGGAAACATTACGAAGAACACTCAATGATATTCGCGACGCTCGTTAAGAATTGCAAGCTTAACTCTAAAGCCAGAAAACCCAAAATTTGAACACATTTCTTCGAAGGGAAAATGCTTCGGAGGCATATTTTGGGGAGTTTTGGCGTAGTTTGAGCGGTCTTCTTCCTCTGAATTCTTTCTATTTAGACTCCAGAGATCGTCCTAAATGGGTATCAAAGTTCATGTGTGAGTATTTGAATATTAAGCGATGTCTTCATCTAGAAGATTAAATTTTTAGACAAGTTGGCAATGGTCTCACAAAATCTCACTTGGTATCAGAGCAACAGATCATTAGTTCAAATCTTTATAGCTCTATTTGTCTCCCCTATTATATATGTCTACGCTTAGTACTAGGCAAAAAAAACCAGAATAAATGTGAGAGAGACTGATATAAATATTTAAATAGGGATATGTTCATTAGACTCCCCAATTAGATATGTCCACACTTAGGACTAGAGGCCCGGCGACCCTTGGCGACCATTTCCCCGCCATCGTTGGCCCTTTTTGGCAATAGCAAGGGTTTCTCACCTCTAGATCTTTTTTTTAAAAAAAAAATTACCTTGTTTTTTGAATTAAAATTTATATTAAAAATAAATTTGGACCAAAACAACGTCATTTTAATCACATCATCGTCATATAGGAGATAAAATATTTACAAAAGCCACGTCAATATTTTCGTTAGCCAAATTGGACGGAGTTAATGGAAGGACTTGATTGCACCATTTTGACAAGTTTTAAGATTCGATTACACTTTTTATAAGTGTTAGGACTCAATTACACTTTCATAATAAGTTTTAGGACTCTAGTGAACATGTCCCTATTTAGATATTAAACTATGCCTTTATCTAAAAGTTTAAATTTTTAGATTAGTTGATAATGGTCCCTCTAAAAGATTCACGTTTCCACGAGTTCCCTCACCAGCATCTAACGATTCCAAGCCATTGTCCCATACATGCATCTTCACTGCCTCTTCCTTCTTCCTTCCCTAATTTACCAAACAAGTGAATTTAGGAGGAACCCAATGCCTTTGTTTTTGCCAAATAAAGCTGTGATATGAAGAGGACCCGCCCTAGGGTCCATTACATCTTGGCATGTCCTTATCGAATCTGAGATTCAAATTCATGCGATGTTTCACGTCAATGGAATTCGACCACTCACCTTACCCGAAATGATGTGCACTCTCTCCATCAAAGGCACACTTCTCAACAGCAAAGATAAAGAGGGTCTCTGTGTTTTTCACATAAAGTTGGATTCTCTATGTTGAAGTACGTGACATTAGAGAACGGACATAAGTTTTAAAAAGTCCTAAATTTATTATAGGAGGTCAAATTCACTCATAAATCTTTCAATTATGTTAATTTAATTGTAAACCTTTTGACAATTTATCAATTTAGTCCCAAACCTTTCAATTGTGCCAATTTAGTGCTGAACCTTTTGAGATTTTGTCAATTTAATTATAACATATAAATGATGACATTAACAAATTGTAAAAAAAAAGATCGGGACTAATTGAATAACGTAAAAAATTTAAGACTGAATTGACAAATTTAAAAAGGTTTTGGATAAATTGCATTGTCAAAAAGTTTGCAACTAAATTAAAACATAAAAGGTTTTATAACTGAATTGGCTGCTGTACAATAGCTTTAAGACTTTTCAAATAATTTTCCCTAAGACTGATATGAAAAATCAATTTACTAAGTAATATGGTAGATCATAAGTGAGCTTTCAAAAAAGTTGATTGCATAAATTGAATAAACCTGAATCATTCTCATCTAAATAACAAATATCTGGTCCAACCAATGCCTTGATTTGTTACATGATTCGAGGATAACATAGGTTAGCTTGTTTATATTCGAGGATGCTAACCATGCAGAAATTTCCAAGACCTTTGAATTTTGGCCTTGCCAAGGAAAACCATTTTGGGCTCTCTTTCTGTCTAATCAATTTGTAGAATTATTGGTGTACTATCGTGCACTTGACGAGTACGAATAATTCCTGATCATTACCATTTCGTTGTCTTGAATTGAATGCAGTGGGGATCGTGCGACTGACTTGTTCTTCTCCAAATGTTGAATCGAGTCTAAGTTCAATGGTTTCCATAGTACAATCTGAGGTGATGATCTTGGTTCCATTCCAAGAGATTTGAAAGCATATCTTATCAAAGCCATGGTGGTTGAGAGAGATGAGGCATATCGGATTGAAAAGGACACACCATATTTGTAATTTACCTTCAAGAGGTTGTTGTCCTCCTTCGGAGTCTTCCCCCAATCCAAATCAAGACAACTTTATCTAACATTGAACAATGACCTGCCTCAATGCATGGTCTCGGTGGACTAGAAGTAATAACATTAGCTTTGCCACATCAGCACGCCAATAGTAGGTCGTCAAAGTGTTTGTCATTACTACAACAATATGGAAAAGAATATTTGATATATTACCAAAGAATTTTGATATCTTACACAAGTCATTTAAGTAATTGATAGAAATGTGGGTATCTGCATATATTCGTTTAAGAATTACAAATGTACTAAGAGTGATCGGTTTCTGATCTGATCCAATTCTACTCAGGAATCGAAAACCAAATTTATTCACAATAATACATATTGTTCATACATGTTAAACATATTAAATTTCACAACAATCAGCCCTCCCAAAAAATTAGCCCGGCCTCTTGGTTTTTGAGCTGCCTGCAAGCCCCAAAACCAAAAAGGGCACAGGAAACTAATGATGATTAGAAAGATTGTAGCTTCTTTTGGAGCTCTTTCTCTCCACTGTCCATGTTGATGCTCGATCGATCGAGAGAGAGAGAGAGAGTTGAACCTTGTCGCCCCTTTGGACCCAGCTGTCAAGCACGAGGGCATCAAGCAAGAGGCGGAAGGCAGAGCTTCGAGCGAGAGGCGAGAGGCGATTAGGGTTTGCCGATTAGAGAAGAGAGGAGAGGGAAAGAGGAGGTGTGAGCGTGACTCGTAGGACAAACAGGGAAAGACCGGAAGAGGAGTGTATGTGTGTGTCTTGAGCGAATTAAATTATTAAGTTTACAATTAAGAAATAAAATAGAGGTCCAATTTGAGCGACTTCGTTCCACTTTATAGAACTAGGAACTAGACCAGTGCCTCCAGAGAATCAGACTGAACCGGTCCAAGCGATTCCCAATTCGATCGGTACGTGTTGCTCATCCTTGAAATGCATATTCGAAAAGGAGAGAGTCCTAATGATTTGATCACATACTTTTCTATCCTATGAATTAACGTGTGATAGCTAATTCGATGCTATTATTATTATTATTATTATTATTATTATTATTATTATTATTATGTGTTTTTTTTATTGCAGAGTATTAAGAATTTGAGTCTCTTGAGATCCTAATCGGCCTCATCAAATCGAGTTAGCCTGGTGTTTCTTCACAAACTAACAATGATATAGATGATAATCCTAGAACCGACCCTAAAGTGACCGCCTTCGCCGCCACTCGAATCAATGATCGCGCTACTTGAAGCATAACTTGGTGTCGAGCAGTGATCAAGTTGACGATGTTCGACGATTGAGTCGAACCTCAACAATTGCAAGCTGTTCTTGTACTCTCATATAAATGTAGGGTCCTATTATCCACTTTCCACAGTGCAAGTGCCAGTGGGTTTCAAGCCATATTCTCTCTGTGTTCACGTGGGGTTTCGCACGGCACTTGGGACGTCCATCCAACCCCAACTAACAAGTGGGGCATACCAAGCTTAGAACTGAAGAGATCTCTCGAAAATACTTAGGTAAAGGGACATTTCAATCATAATTCATCCATGTCTTATCGTTTGCATCTTTCAAAATATTGAATCCGATATAATAATTCGACACTATAGTTCATAGAAACATCGGAAAATGAATGTGTTTGAGAGGCTATCTGATGGGAAAATTGATAGAGATACAAAGGGTCTAGCTTCAACCAATCATGCACCTCGAAACAATAATTGATCGAACTGCCATGAAATGCATAAACTTGGTTTCTTCTTTAGGTACATCTTGGATGGAGCTTGGATCCCACCCATTGATTGCCGAGGACAAGTGGGTTCATTGGTAGCTTTTCCATAGGAATAGCCAAAAAGATGGGATGTGGCCGGTGACCTAAGTGGACATATAGGAGCATGAGTAGGATTCTACACGAAACGTGCAGCAAATAAGAGCCTATTTGATAACAATTCTGTTTTTCAGAGTAATTTCTGAACAAAAGTAATTTTTCCTACTTCTGTTCTCGAGAACAAAGAAGAAGATTTTTTGTGTTTCTCATTTCTATTCTAATTCTGTTTCCTGACCAATGATTTGTTCTCGGGAATAGAAAAATTAACTGATGTTACTAAATAGATTTCCTTTCTTTTTCTATTTCTGAGAATAAAAGAACATGATCAAAGAAACATGGGCATTACCAAACATACCCTAAAGCTATTCATAGCGATGGAGATATTCGGTTTCTCTTTAATCTCATGTTACTCAAGACTTTGGTTACCCGCGGATTGATTGATTTAGTTAGGCGACGTGATCAGGTCCGTACATCATATTCATTAAAGATGTCCTCTATTTTGAGCAATCTATGCAAATTTTGACTCTTATCTTATCCGACCACAAGATTAGTGATGTATTTGAACTATTTAACATGGAACTTCGAGTGAAAGAAAATAAGTTCCAGCAATAATAACATTTGAGGGTTTGTTCACGTCAACTAAGATCTGATCAAGCGTGCATGTATGAATTAGGACCACGAGAGCATATATGCGTACATTCAACTCTGAGAGAGAGGAGAGTTAAAGTAAGACAAAAAAAAATTGCAAATTAAAGGAGGAAAGACGAACTTATTCAACAGGAGTTTTTTTTTTTTAAAATCGAATTGAACAGGAGTTTAATTGCATCATGTTTTAATCGACATCTTTGCTGGCCACCATAACAAGTGAGTATATTAAAAAAATGAATAAATAAGATCCCAATTACAGTTCATAATTTCATATGTGAGAAAGGCATGGTCATTTGATTTTTGTCATAGTTGACCTAATTTATGAGCGCGTGTATTAGGTAAAACAATAGGGTCGGCAACATCTCGAAAAGGTCCAAACACACGAGGACGATTCATTATTTTTGGCTAATCTTAGATTTGTAGATCATAGGATAGGCACATGATAGCACGAGGAGAGCTCATGCCATCTACATACACGCACAAATACCACCAAAGCAATCGTAAAATCATTGTACAGATATCAATTCAGTCCTAAATTTTTTTTATTGTTGATTTAACCTAACCTTTGCACAAAATTCAAATATAATCCTATACGTAATTTTTGCCAGAAAAATTGTTGACATGGTAGTCCATCATCGTTGGCCATCCCACGTGGCACACCGCCAAGTCAACGAACTCTGGCGAAAATTGGCCAGAATGACTACATTGAAATTTCACATAAAGGTTAAGGACTAAATTTGTAAAACTAAAAGTTTAGGACTGAATTGATATACGTACAATATGTTTATAAATGATTGGACAATTTCATCAAGTACCTACTCTGCTTCTTTTCTTTCTTGCTAATGAAAAGGCTTTTGTGAAATGAAAACAATGTGCCTGGACATTCCTATAAGCTGAGTTTAATAGTTCATTCAATCCCCACACACGCAGCATTAGGTTCCTTAGGTATAAATATGGTCCCGTCAAACTAGATGAGGCAACTTCTCTCGATCCCTGACATAGTTTCACTATGTAGGGGTGACATAAGAGATCTGGGTCTAATTCAAAAATGGACGTGTGAGCTGATGGATCAACATTTGAATTGGATGCTCATGTCACCCCTAACATTATGTTAGATCTAAACACACTTCCTCGACAAATGTTGTTGTAGCGATTATGTGTTGCCAAACACCGCACCAAATCTAAAACACTGTTTTCTGTAATCGTAGTCGCCGCAAAAAAGTTGCATCTCGTAATCGATATTCGAATAGATATGTTGCCAACTTGATGGTTAACTTACATGATTTGTCGCGGACGTTCGAAACTATGGATGTTCAAAATTGTGTATATTCCATATATAATTGTCGTTATATCTAGATTCATGATGTTGGGTGTCTTTCCATAGTAGTTTGAGGTCAATATATATGATCGAATGTTGCTTGTATTGCGTGTGAAACTTTGTTGGATCACTATCAACTGTTTTAAATATTAAAATTATTAGATGATGTGTGGTTTCATATTTAAACATTCTAACACCTCCTTTCATGCATTGGTTGGACTCCAACTTGAGACTAGGCATGGAAGTATATATTATAAGGAGGTAAATAACTTGACTTTGAAGAATTTTTAACAGGACAACCTTCTCTGATGTCATATTAATTTTTTGAATTAGAGACAAAATAGTGACACATTATTTATGGTGGCTTAACCCTAATTGTGATTAATTACAATCGGGGTACGCATAAAAAAATTACATAACGATCACGTAATTAAAAATTAATTCAATACTAATACTATATGCATCAATAGAATTAAAAGAACTTTATATTTCTTATCCCGTAAGACAAGGAGCTATCGTTGTCCGATAACATCAGTTGCAACATCGCTTCTTCATCGTATTCCTCGCCCCATTTGGAGGTAGAAGTCGATAAAACTTAACGGAGGAGACCGAGCTTCTACTCTTTACAGCAAGAAAATCCAAATGTTGTTCTTGTCACGCCTCGCTCATTTCTTACAGATCTAATAAAACAGTCGATTACGGTCACTACTAATATTGAAAATCCTGTCGTGTGCGTGTGTATATATGTCCCATCGTGTGCGCGCGCGCGAGAGTGTGCATATATATATGTGTGTGTGTGTGTGTGCTGGTGATTTTGCAAATTTGTTCCTTCGTAGAAACGGAGATACCATCATCAGAATATCCACACATGCAAGAATTTTCCTATCAAGTCCTACAATAAGGTGGGAGAAGAAAACTATTAGTGCCAAAATTTGTGTGCGATACTCACTTTAGTGCCAAAAGTTTTCGCCGGATTACTTAAGTGCCAAATCATAGACCAAATGATCACTTTAGTGCCTCTGACGAGAAATTTCAGCCAAAATTAATATGTGACATTTTTGAATGAAAATTTTAATATTAAGTGGTATTATTTGGAAAATAGAAATAAGTCCACGTGGACTTCTAAACTTAATATATATAATAAAATAATTAAAAAAATTTTATTAAAATAAATTGAAAAATTAGCTTTAAAATATAACAAAAAGCTAAAAATAAAAATAAAACCAACCCGGATAAAATTAAAATAAATATAAAAAATAAAATTATCTTTTACTCAAAACAAATTAACAAAATTTTATTAAAATACAGATTTTATTTCAAATAAATTGAAAATTTAGCTTAAAATTTTAACATAAAATGATTAAAAAACCAACCTGGGTAAAATTAAAAAATATAAAGAAATAAAATTAGATTTAAAAATATAACTATAAAAAAAACAACCTGACTAAACTTAAAAAAATTTAAAAAATAAATTTATATTTAAGAAAATCAAAATTAAAAAAAATTAAAATACAAAATTTATTTAAAATTAATTAAAAATTAGCCAAAAAAAAAAAGGAGGATGCAGAGCTAGGTGGTAGGGCTTGCAGAGCCCTAAAGCCAGTTAGTTATCCATCCCAGTTTTTTTTTAATTTTATATTTTTGTTAAATTTTTCAGCTTATTCTTCAATTTATTTTAAATGTAAAATTTTATGTTTTATTTTTCAATTTTTAGACTTTGTTTTAAATTTTTAGCTTTTTTATTTTTTAAACTAATAAAGTTTGTATATTTTATTTTTAATTTTTTTTTTCAATTTTTATCTTTTTTTAATTTTAAGTGTATTTTTTAATTTTATATTATATATATTTTCAAATTTTGGCCTTTTCTTTGAATTTTTACCTTTTTATTTTTAAAATAATTAATTTATTTTTTTTATTTTTAGGCCTTTTTTTTTGCTAACTGACCTCTAGCAAGCTATGTCAACTTCAAATATTAATAAAAATGGCACATTGGATTTTCAGTAATGCATATTGAAGTTAGCACTCAAACGATCAATTTTCAAAAAAATTGGCACTTGAGTGATATAGATGAAACTTTTGGCATCAAAATGAGTGTCATATACAACTTTTGGCACTTATATTGTTCTTCTTCTATAATAAAGTAATATAACAAATTCATGCTAGCAAATGATGTCGTATTATCTATATTTCGAGTGTTGACATCTCAAGTGAGATGATAGGTCAAATTGCTTCTTCCAAATGATGCCACATGTTATTTAATAAGCAACATGAGTGGCTAATGTCACTTGAATGATTTTTTTTAAAGAGTTTTGGCACTTAAACTACCATTTGGAAAGTTGTATCATGAGTGTACAAAAGTTATGACATTGCTACCCATCATTTTTTCTTGTGATTACTGTCATGTCCAATCATTTTCTCTCAAAAGTTTTTATTTTTAAATTTTCCATTCCATGTTGCATGTCTGATTGTCATGTCATGTCATTTCATTTTCTTGTCATGTTCGAACTTGAACTCGTCAAGTCATATTGCATGTCTTTATGTCATTTTTTCTTGCCATCTTTTGAGTTTGAATGCATGGCATGTTGCATGTGCTTATTCATACCATTTCATTTCTCATCATGTTCTAAGTTTGACATTGTCCTACCATATGATTTTCCCATCATGTAGGAAGTTGAATCCACTGTGTCATTACATTAGAGAGATCAACTCTGAACCAATCAAAATATCTAGTTAGACTCGCCTTCATTCAAAAACTTAAATCAATGAGTCGTGCACCAACTAGAATATATTAACTACTTCACATTATAACAATTATTCGATGTGGGATTTTTCTAACATTTCTCACACGTTTTTCTCAACTTGAATCTCTAACTCGATCTTCATCCATGGTCTCCCTCTAATCAGTGTTAATTTTGCTCCCCTTAATTCAGGTTTCTTTCTGTATCAACAAGTCTCAACTTAAATCCTCAATGCTCATCTTCATCATTGGTCTCTTTATCTAGACCAAATTAGGAAGGCTATGTTGACACCTAAATTTTGATAACCCACGTAGTCTTTTGTTGCGTAGGAAATTAAGGTTCAACCTCAACCCTCGACTATCATTAATCAAATTTAGATATTTGGAGCATTTAGTGGTAATAAGGTCACATAAGTTGCATTATAATCAGACTGACTTAAGGACAGAAACTCTGAGCTTTATTAGGTTAAGCCCGCGAAAGCGTAAAATTCAGCCAATCCCATTGAATATATCTTATAGCCGGCATGGACATGTGAGGAGCACACGAGGGTTGCTAAATCAAGGAAGATTGCATTCTCGATCAAGTTTCGAATTAATAAAGCCAATATCGATGAAAATTTTGATCATGGGGAAAGTAAGAAAGAGAAATGCCCTTTTTATCCTGTTTCGAATATATCACATAATCTCCATGGTTCAATTTAGGAAACTGAGATATCTCATTCTTGCAAGAGGAAACCCTAATCCATTTGCCTATAAAGAATATTTTTCTCTTAGTACAAAAGGAGGGTTGGTCACAATTGAGGTTCTTCACCGTTTGAGTACGAAGGAAGTTGTGAAAGAATCGTGAAGTGGAAGCTATGGTTTTTGCTCTTTCTTGCGTGGTCAAAGCTTGAGAAAGAGGAAGACTTGATCAAGAAAATTCTAGAGCACTTGGCTCTCAAAAGCAGCGAACGAGGTCGCCCCAGTTCCCAGGTGTCCAAATCTCCCTGGCAACTCCGGCGCCTATCCTGGCAACTCTCTTGCCACGCTTCAGTCCAGCCTTGGCACACTCGACGAGCCCCTGCCGATCCTCCCCACCAAGCTCAAACTTCTTTCCTTGCAGGTTCTCCCTATTGAGGTCCTCATCTCGAAGTGACCATCACCGTGAAGCAGCCGTGATCAGTCCACCAGAACATCACTTGGTGCTAGTGACACCCCTTGGCAACCATTTGAGTCGATAATCAATTTAGGTAACTTTTTTTTATATTCGGTTCAAATATTCAATTGCCTAATTGGAATTGTTATGGAATATGACTTTAATTTGTTTTGAGATTTGAGGCGTGTCCTAAGTTAGAAATTTGATTTTTTTTTTCGAGTTATACATATAATTAGGGTTTTAATCTTTAAGACCTAAGAGCTGATCACAATTCCCTTTGTTTCCTATTTTGGATGCGGTAAATATTTAGTTATGTGGGCTTATATATTACATGTCATTAATTTAGCAAATGTTCCTTCTTTTTCTTCTTTTTTGGGTCAAAAGGAAATGTTCCTTTTATGAAAGTACAAAAACAGATTGCATTGCATTTATGCTTGTTGCATTCTATATTATTTGTAAAACTACAAATGCATATCTTTCATAGATATTGATGATTCTTGAATGACATTGCATAATTTCCATGAGAATTGAAGCACAGAAATAATTCTTGAAGTTGTTTGCTGATACTATGCTTCTATGTGTTTGTACTTTTATCGAACATTCATGTATATAGCATATTTTAGGTCATATTCATATATGTTTCGTAATTTAGAATTTCATATTTTAGAAATCATGTAACTAATTAGGAAATTACTTAATTTAGATTAAGCATTTAATATAATTATTTTAATTTAAAAAAGGTCATCGTCTTTTAATAAGTCACTTAGGTAATATTAGGTGTCTTGATTTAGTCTTTTATTCATAAAAATAAAACACAAAAATAATCTCATATGGTTTAAACAACAAGGTTAGTTCATAATTGATCATGTTTCATGTCATTAGAATTGCATATAGGTTGCATCTACTTCAATTATAATATAGTCTACATATCACTTAGATTTCCTGTTAGTTCATCTCATTCACGTCAATTTTTAGACAAGAAAAATCCAAAAAAAGAAGAAGAATTAGTTAGCATTACGTGATCACATTTAGAAATCATGTTTAGACCATGCATACATCACATTATTGTTTGTCTTTTAATTAGCATCTTGCATAACACTCGGACATTATCGTAATGAAGTCATGCTTTGCTCAACGCATTGGAGTTTTCCTTCCTTTTATAGTAATTTATATGTCACTTTGATTTATTTAACTCAAAACATATGATTCGAGAATTGTTCTATAAGTTTGTCCAAACACTTCATCATTTGCTAATCCTTCAGGACTTATTACCTTATCTTGATCCTCTGAAATCTGTTGATACTCACTTTCTTCTAACATATCCTTCCCACAGAGCTACTATATATAGTTTGATCTTCTTCATTCATTGTCTACTTAAAAGCTTTATAGTATTTCTTGTAAATCCAGGTGATTCATTTGATCTTATTCCACAACTCTACTTCCTCCTATACTACCACCTCGAGATTAAGGTTAAAGACATTCTAAAACCAATTGAATCATTTCATGTTCTGTCTGGTGTCCCACATAGTTGAATCTTTAGGACAAGGTTTACTTAAAGTTGAGTATTTGCAGATTCGCAGTTTGTGCTATAAGCAAGATCTTACCTAGTTTGTAGCCTCAATCAAAGGCAATATTCATCTAACTCAGAGAGATTGTAAGCTGTTTAAACTGAGACTAGGCTTGGTTTGTTATGGTTTTTGAAAACTAATTTGGTTTATGCTCGACCGAAGATCGAGTTAAAGCTAGCTCGAGTTCGAACTTCAGTGTTTTTTGGAAGTATGATACGTTCTCTATATAGAGAGATTCAACTTCCATATGCAGGGCTCAACGGATAGTAGAGTCAACATAGAGAGAGAGGGAGAGGCGCTGGCCATCCGGTGACCAAGAGGTAAGCCAACCTCCACACCAGTGGTCTATGACACAGAAGGTGGCCGCCGTCGTGAGCATCGGCAGGCCACTCATCCACACCCCAAGCACGACCACCTTGGGATGGTCGGAGTCTTTAAGAAGCAATGACCCGCTTCTCTCTTATTTGTGGTGGCTAACATAGAGTTATGTCGATTACCACCACAAATGGTTGTCGTAAAAAAAATGTTTGATGTTTGCCTGTCATGAAGGTCACATAGCTGTTCTAAGTTTCTTGGATTCACTTTTATTTAATTTTTTTCCTATCCTATTTTATTTTTCTTATTTTTGAATGGTTTATTTAATCAATTATGTCTATGTCCAATTTTATATTTAGTTGTTTCCAAACAAATGATACGAATGTATAAACCTTTGAGGGATATTATTATTAATTTCATCTTGTGATTCTCTCCTACTCATGACACGTATTAAGCAAGTAATTAAGAAACATTTGCAACTATCAATAAATGGTTTTTCTCGTATTATGAGTAATCACTGTTTTGACAATTGAAATATTATAGTAAATCGATAACAAGACCCGATTTGATTTTCTTCCCCAAACCTTTTGTCTATGCTTTTTTATATGCTCGTGATTCTTTTATTTGAAAAAAATTGTCTATATTCAACTTCATATACAGCTTACCAAATATATGATAGATAAATAAGAATGTAAAGGGATTTTTCATTTTATTGTATCATATCATATCTTATCCTCTATTCTATATACTATAAACAGTCTTAGGATTCCAACCGTCCCGCTCGCATATTGGGTCACGTCAATATGAAAGTGTACTTAGATTTACCAGAGAATCATCAAATTCATGACAAATTCTGAAGTCCCTTTTCTCGAACTGTACCTATATAAATACATCTCCCCAAAAAGACCAATACAATACCCTTTCAACTTTTTAACCTTAGTAACATTAATGAGAGCAAAAATTTCACAATCATCTACTCGCGTATTGGCTCATGTCAATATGACGGTGTACTTTTTACTAGAGAATCATCCAATTCATGACAAATTTTGGAGTCCATTTTCTTGAACTCTACATATATAAATACATCTCCCCAAGAAGACCAATACGATACCCTTTCATCTTTTTGACCTTAGGAACATCAATGGGAGGCTAAAAAATTTTAAAATCATTACGTTTGCGTATTGGCTCACGTCAATACGATGGTGTACTTAGATTTACTCAGAAATTATCGGATTCATGACAAATTCTAAAGTCCCTTCTCTCGAACTCCTATATAAATAAATCCCTCGAAGAAGACGAATACGATTCCCTTTCAACTTGCTGACCTTAGTAACATCAATGGGAGGCCAAAAAAATTTCACAAACTCTACAGTATTGAGTGAAGCCCCGGATAACATCATTGACTCTAGCTATCCGCGGTTTCTCTCTCCTCCTCCTCCTCCTCCTCCTCCAGTCTCTCTCCTCCTCCACCACAATAGTTGGCGTGGAGCCCACAGCTTGACCTCTGCTTTGCCGTCTTTTCTATTTGCCTCTCCGGTCTCCTGTCTTTCTGAAGTCTGTTGTGATCTTCGTTGCTCGTATTCTCGGAGAACAGACAGTGCGTTCCCTTCTTCCCCTTCTTTTTATACTTTCCTCACTAAACTCTGCCTCTGTCTTTCTCTCTTTGGACGAGCGAGTACCAAGAAACCATATTCATTTTCTCTCTCTTGTTTCGATGGATCTACAAGATCTAGCCTCCCCATGATCTCCTCTTTCGTTTTTCTTATCTCGAGTGGCTTTTGATGGACCGATGAATTCTGGGTATGTGCGCTTTTTGTTTGCTTTCTTGTTTTCATCTTTCTGCCTTCTTTTGGCACTGCGTGGAAAACTAGGAGGTTGGGACGGGTGATAATGATCAACAATCATTCTTGAAGATTTCTGAATCAGTGGGTGTTCTCGGTTTACTTCTTTCTATGTAAAGAGTCAAGACCTTCTGGATTTCCCAGAGGCTGACCAAACTCTTCTCCGTTGGAAAATGCGACTTTGACTTGTGCATTTCGTTTTCTTTTTTTGGGTTGAAATCTGACCTCTTTTTTCTTTTTCCTCCTATGTTGTCACGCTTTCATCTTTAACAGAGGAAATGAGTCGCGTATTCTTTGTAGTGATCTGTTCTTTGTTCGCTTAATCTGCAGCTGAAATGGAATCAAAAGATCCAATCTTGGACTTTTCTTTGACATCTCGAGCTGAAATTTAATGACCTAGGAGTTTGATTGCATTGCTGACTTCTTTGTGTACTTGTAGCCTATATGCCCTGTATTGAGGTGGGTTATGGAATCTTTTAAGTTTCTTTGAGCTCCAGTAGATTATGGCTATGTGAGTTTAAGAGTACCGAATCAAAAGGGGGTCTGTGATGAATCTGTTCAATTTGATTTCACCTGTTGATCCTTGGTGGGTTCTTAATTCGTAATCACCACTCTTTTGCTTAGGGGGAAGTATAATTAACATTCCTCACCTTTGATTCAATGACCTACCCCTATTTTTGCAAAAATATCATTCACATACCTCCAAGCATACTTCTATTTTCTCTAACTGAAAACTCAGGTATGTATATGGTATTTTCAAGAGTAGAGTTACAACGAAAGCTGAGGTATGTTGTTGGTGTTTCCCTTTTGTTTGTCACTATGATGACATGGTTGCTATGTCACTCTTGCAGCGTGAATTCATTGACGTGATCAGAACTTGGAAATAAGAGGAGCTTTTGATGCTTAAAGAGTGAGAAACTAGTCTTGCTAGATGTGCCGAATCTGGGGAGATTGTTGGGTGAGATGAGGGATGTTATCTGGGTTGATGAACTTTCTGAGGTCCTGTTTCCGGCCGAGGTCAGACCGATATGTTCATACTGGTTCAGACTCTGGAGGCCGCCAAGATGGGCTTTTGTGGTACAAGGACTTGGGGCAACACCTAGTTGGTGAGTTCTCAATGGCTGTTGTCCAGGCCAATGCTTTGATAGAGGATCATAGCCAGATTGAATCGGGGTGTCTGAGCTTGCATGAGTCCGGACCTTATGGTACTTTTGTCGGTATATATGATGGACACGGCGGCCCCGAGACGTCGCGCTATGTTGTTGATAACCTCTTTCAACACCTCAAGTGTATGTCCTTCAACTCTACTGCTCTACTGGACTTTTCATTTGATGTCTCGTCTAGCAGTTCATTTCTCCAATGTTGACACTACAGAGCTTAGAAAAGCCAATAGCTTGATCGTTCTCCGTTGTTGTTTACCCAGCAGTTGCTTGCTAAGACTAGAGGATTCCTCTGAATGACATAACTGGAAAAAATTAGGCATGACATAGTCATTAAATGCTGTGTGCAGCCATTTGCATCTGCAGCCAAGAGCTTCTTTGCCCTTTGGCTCTTGTTGGTGCATTCAGATGCTGACTAAAATCTTCTGAGTTTCAGACTCGTAAATCTTTCAGCCAAAAAAATAAAAATAAAAAAAGGTCTGGTTCACTGAACGTCAAAAATTCAGATAAGTGTTTCATATCATTGTATTCCCATTGATAAATTAATATGTCCCTAGGGGCCGCCTGAGTAAATGCAACATGTGATTTCCTGCAATTGTTTCATATTGACCTTCCAGCACTGGGCAGTGATTTGTATGTTGATGCAATTTCCAGTGTCTACATCAGAGCATCAATCACTATCTGTTGACGTGATACGGAAGGCGTACCAAGCCACTGAAGAGGGTTTTCTTTCTATTGTCACCAAATTGTGGCCAACAAAACCACAGATTGCAGCAGTTGGATCTTGCTGCCTTACTGGTATAGTTTCTGGCGGAACACTTTACATTGCAAACCTTGGTGATTCTCGAGCTGTTCTCGGGAGAGCTGTCAAGGCAACCATGGAGGTTTTAGCCATCCAGCTGTCAACAGAGCATAATGCTAGTATAGAGTCCATAAGACAGGAACTCCATTCGATGCACCCTGATGACCCACAGATCGTTGTTTTAAAGCATAATGTTTGGCGTGTTAAGGGCATTATTCAGGTAACTTTTTACGGCATGGAACATGACGGGTACAATTATTTTTCTCAAATCCTTGAGATTTCTTGCTTTGCCGTTCAACCTGACCGATCTCGTGATGTACTTTTTTGGTTAAGTTGCCACAATCTTGCTCTGCATCACTTTTCCAAAAGTTTAATTGATTGTACACATGTTGAGATGGCTTCAAAAATTAAATGAAGTATATGGTGTAAAGGTTTTGCTTGATTGTCTAGCTTTTTAGCTCAATTAGTTGTAGACGTTTGCTGGTTTGAACTTTCCAATTTAATTGCTACTGCTCAAATTTTAAAGGACTTCTATAAGTATTGAGATGGCACCAAGTCCAATCTTGGATTACAATTGCCAGCGTGACAGGCTTAGAAGTGAGGTGGCTCGGTAAACCCATCCTGGCCTTAAATACGAAGTACATCTACTACAAACATATATGTTCACTATGATCCAGTTTCTGTAGTGCTGTGTATTTTCGTTTCTTCATGCTGTATTTGCGGCTATATAAGTACGTGATGTGCTGGATCTGAAACTTTTGACTCAACCGCCCTGCTGCTTGGTTTTGCAGGTCTCACGATCTATTGGTGATGTGTACTTGAAGAAGGCTGAATTTAACAGAGAGCCTTTATACGCAAAGTTTCGACTTCGTGAACCTTTCAGAAGACCAATATTGAGTGCAGAACCATCAATTTCAGTGCACCAATTGCAACCACATGATCGATTCATTATTTTTGCATCTGATGGACTATGGGAGCACATTGGCAACCAGGAAGCAGTTGATTTTGTTCAGAATCATCCTCGCAATGTACGTATATCTGATTATTATATATACCCATTCGGAAATGCACAGAGGAGGCTGCAATGAACTTTGTGGGACATAAGTTTAATTTAGGTCCTTCTGTTCAAAGAAAGTTTATCCGAATGCTGCTAGGGTTAGTGAATCTTACACTTGACATGGAAATTTTCTCGGTTGCCCTCACTTTAAGCCCGTCTGCACTTGTATTGTGGCCACTGAGAAGATTTTGCACTCAATAATATCAAGTTTTTTAATTGCTTCTTGTTGAAGTTTTTTCCCAGGAATTAGAAGAAAAGAATTGACAGACGAACAAACTATTCAATCAATACCGACCTTGCTCCTTGCTGCTTAAGTGCTACCCAAGTCTATTGGAAAGCAAGTTAACAAGTAGTATCTCTCTCTCTTATTTACCCAAAAAGACAAAGTCTAACAGATCTCTCTTTGGCAGGGCATTGCTAGGAGGCTTGTTAAAGCTGCTCTGCAAGAAGCAGCGAAGAAGAGAGAGATGAGGTACTCGGACTTGAAAAAGATTGACCGTGGTGTCCGTCGCCATTTCCATGATGACATTACAGTGATCGTCGTGTTTCTCGACTCGAACCTTGTGAGCAGGGCAAGCTTGACAAAACCCCCCAACGTATCCATCAGAGCAGGCGGAATCAACTTGCGCCCCAACACGTTGGCTCCTTATTCCACGAATGGTACCACTTGAAGATGCTGCTTACGATTTCTCTATGTGCTGCAATTTTTCACACATGTGAATAGGATACCGGGCAGCTTCCTTTAGTAGGGGGGGTGGGCCGTTGAATTCTTTAGTGTACACAGCGACGTCTTTTAACGTAGAACCGATGCTTTTAGCTTCTGGGGATGATGGGAAAAAAAGAAGGAACGGAACTGTTGACCATAAGCTTCCGATGTTATTCAGTTTTAGGACAGTTGCTCTATGCGCTTCCTTTTCTTTTTTCCGCTCTCGTGCGCTTTTTTTCTTTGTACATTTGCAATTTTTTTCTCCGGGAAAATGGTTTACTATATCTAGTTACTTATGTAAAGCAAGAAATGTCTAGTTTGTGGTACCCATTTGGTGGTTTTCACATTTTCAATGGAGGGAGGTTTTGGTTCCTGGGGGGGAAGTTTGCACCATCAGCTCTGCTATTGGGACCAAAAACAATGTCCAAGATGGGAAGCGATAGAAACCAGTCCATCTTTACAGTGAAGACAAGATCAGATAGCCTCCCTCATTGATTGTGGCCAGCCATTGGGTTGTGCTTGTGCAGAGCCAAACTGGCACTGCTGCATCAGGCCAATTGATGGGTCAATGATAGCTTAGGCCACCCTGGACTGAATTGGCCGGATTTGATTCAGACGCAGCACAGCACTTTTGCTTGCTAATGGGACAATGAAGTGTGTCGGCTGTCCTGTCGAGGGATCAGATGTATGTTCCTACATGTATTGGGTCTACGTGTTCTATGTTCGTTTGGACAGTTTGAATCTGGTGGGTCTCGCGAATGATCAATAAAATCATTCCCAAATTCCAACTCGCCACTTTTGAAAGCTAGTGTTATGGCCTTCTTTTGGGGTAGAGGGAAATGGAGTCGAGACAAAAATTGGATTGTGTTCAATTAGGATGAGGAGCTTCAGCGGATTACTACGGGAGTTTCATAATCGTGGCGGAATATTCGATTGGAGATATAAGTATTTCTCACGTTGGAGAGAGCCCGTCACCTTCACCCGTACAGCAATGCTAGTGAGAATTGGGCCGGCTGAATTCTCCGTCTGGCACAAGCCAAATCAATACTGCAAAAGAAACAAGATTTTTCTAAACTCAAAGAGCAATATGGAGATTCTAGAATCGTAAAGTTGTTGCCGTCGAATTGGTAGCAGGTCCAACGTAAGAATCGCTTTCTGCGGGAGTAATTCCTTCACACCCAATATATAATTGGTTCATACACCGTCTTATCTATTTAAATCGGGCAAAACTCAAAGTGAAGATCATCAGTCCATTCGTTTAACATGGATCTGGAAATGCATTTCTCCTGGCACGACGATGAAGACAACGATAATCATGAGCAAACGCCGACAGTCCGGCCTAAGAACCTATTAGACCAAGATCAACAAGCATGATCAACGCTTGAAACTCATGATTACACCATGCTCGCTGAAGAAAGGCTGTTGAATAGTGAACATATCTAAAATGCCCAAAATCACCTTGGTTATTGGTACTTAAAAGCTTTTCATATTTGCAAACACAGCGGAGTTAGGTCCCAGGGGAGAGGGAAGAAAAGTGCTCCACAGCAAGACCAATAAATGCATTTGACTGCATTAAACTAAAGAAATCCTCAAAGTCTTAATTTGTTGTAGAAGGCCTAAACCTGCAAGGAAACGCTCAAGAGCGATCTTTCAATTTCTGTTTACAGAATGATGAACAAGTTCCTCCAAAGCAGCAGGTTGGTGCGGAGAAACTGCATAATAATACTCGCAGTACGATTTTGCTGCGAGAGAACTTGCGAGAGAATACATGCGTAGATAGTCAAATCATAGCATGAACTTTGGTGCAAAACATTACTGAAAGTTTCCGTTTCAACATAATTCAAGCTGTTCCTGCTCTAAAAACTTCTCAAGGCTTAAAATAAACAGGAACAACAGCTTTGCAAAACTTATGAAGGAAAAGCTCTCAAACACAAGGGGTAAAATTGCTAAGAGGTAACAATGTCTTTAGTAGTAGATGTCTGTTACGTCGCTGAACGAAATGCAAAAGTAATTCAAGCTTCACTTCTTTGTATAGTGGATTTTGTACAATGTGCAATGAAATGCATCCTAGAGGAGCTCAGGCATGATCATGCAATGAATAGAGTTACAGGTTTCAGGTTCGACTTAATGCAGCAATCATCTCCCAACCCTACCTAAGATACAAGGAAGCAAAGAGCTGAGAAAATAGGATGAATTCGCTAATTACGGCAGCAGGAGAATGAATTCAAGAAAAGGGACAATGTCCACCTGTAACCAGCTCTCTACTGCTGAACCAATGACAGCTCCAGCCACAAGCCCTCCTATGGTATTATAGTGGCCTTACCTGCAAAAGCACACAAGGCCAGTGAAATTGTTCGGTTGGAGTGAATGATATGGGTTGGATCCTATTAAGAGAGGGCTATATCTCTAAGAGAAAATCCTACCTAGCTTGACATTCTTTTTGGTCATAAAGTACAAGGAAGCTCCATGGAGCTTCCTTGTACTTTATGACCAAAAGAATGTCAAGCTAGGTAGGATTTTCTCTTAGAGATATAGCCCTCTCTTAATAGGATCCAACCCCATATCATTCACGCCAATCCGAAACAATTTCACTGGCCTTGTGTGCTTTTGCAGGTAAGGCCACTATAATAACCATAGGAGGGCTTGTGGCTGGAGCTGTCATTGGTTCAGCAGTAGAGAGCTGGTTACAGGTGGACATTGTCCCTTTTCTTGGAATTCATTCTCCTGCTGCCGTAATTAGCGAATTCATCCTATTTTCTCAGCTCTTTGCTTCCTTGTATCTTAGGTAGGGTTGGGAGATGATTGCTGCATTAAGTCGAAACTGAAACCTGTAACTCTATTCATTGCATGATCATGCCTGAGCTCCTCTAGGATGCATTTCATTGCACATTGTACAAAATCCACTATACAAAGAAGTGAAGCTTGAATTACTTTTGCATTTCGTTCAGCGACGTAACAGACATCTACTACTAAAGACATTGTTACCTCTAGCAATTTTACCCCTTGTGTTTGAGAGCTTTTCCTTCATAAGTTTGCAAAGCTGTTGTTCCTGTTTATTTAAGCCTTGAGAAGTTTTTAGAGCAGGAACAGCTTGAATTATGTTGAAACGGAAACTTTCAGTAATGTTTTGCACCAAAGTTCATGCTATGATTTGACTATCTACGCATGTATTCTCTCGCAAGTTCTCTCGCAGCAAAATCGTACTGCGAGTATTATTATGCAGTTTCTCCGCACCAACCTGCTGCTTTGGAGGAACTTGTTCATCATTCTGTAAACAGAAATTGAAAGATCGCTCTTGAGCGTTTCCTTGCAGGTTAGGCCTTCTACAACAAATTAAGACTTTGAGGATTTCTTTAGTTTAATGCAGTCAAATGCATTTATTGGTCTTGCTGTGGAGCACTTTTCTTCCCTCTCCCCTGGGACCTAACTCCGCTGTGTTTGCAAATATGAAAAGCTTTTAAGTACCAATAACCAAGGTGATTTTGGGCATTTTAGATATGTTCACTATTCAACAGCCTTCTTCAGCGAGCATGGTGTAATCATGAGTTTCAAGCGTTGATCATGCTTGTTGATCTTGGTCTAATAGGTTCTTAGGCCGGACTGTCGGCGTTTGCTCATGATTATCGTTGTCTTCATCGTCGTGCCAGGAGAAATGCATTTCCAGATCCATGTTAAACGAATGGACTGATGATCTTCACTTTGAGTTTTGCCCGATTTAAATAGATAAGACGGTGTATGAACCAATTATATATTGGGTGTGAAGGAATTACTCCCGCAGAAAGCGATTCTTACGTTGGACCTGCTACCAATTCGACGGCAACAACTTTACGATTCTAGAATCTCCATATTGCTCTTTGAGTTTAGAAAAATCTTGTTTCTTTTGCAGTATTGATTTGGCTTGTGCCAGACGGAGAATTCAGCCGGCCCAATTCTCACTAGCATTGCTGTACGGGTGAAGGTGACGGGCTCTCTCCAACGTGAGAAATACTTATATCTCCAATCGAATATTCCGCCACGATTATGAAACTCCCGTAGTAATCCGCTGAAGCTCCTCATCCTAATTGAACACAATCCAATTTTTGTCTCGACTCCATTCCCTCTACCCCAAAAGAAGGCCATAACACTAGCTTTCAAAAGTGGCGAGTTGGAATTGGGAATGATTTTATTGATCATTCGCGAGACCCACCAGATTCAAACTGTCCAAACGAACATAGAACACGTAGACCCAATACATGTAGGAACATACATCTGATCCCTCGACAGGACAGCCGACACACTTCATTGTCCCATTAGCAAGCAAAAGTGCTGTGCTGCGTCTGAATCAAATCCGGCCAATTCAGTCCAGGGTGGCCTAAGCTATCATTGACCCATCAATTGGCCTGATGCAGCAGTGCCAGTTTGGCTCTGCACAAGCACAACCCAATGGCTGGCCACAATCAATGAGGGAGGCTATCTGATCTTGTCTTCACTGTAAAGATGGACTGGTTTCTATCGCTTCCCATCTTGGACATTGTTTTGGTCCCAATAGCAGAGCTGATGGTGCAAACTTCCCCCCCCAGGAACCAAAACCTCCCTCCATTGAAAATGTGAAAACCACCAAATGGGTACCACAAACTAGACATTTCTTGCTTTACATAAGTAACTAGATATAGTAAACCATTTTCCCGGAGAAAAAAATTGCAAATGTACAAAGAAAAAAAGCGCACGAGAGCGGAAAAAAGAAAAGGAAGCGCATAGAGCAACTGTCCTAAAACTGAATAACATCGGAAGCTTATGGTCAACAGTTCCGTTCCTTCTTTTTTTCCCATCATCCCAGAAGCTAAAAGCATCGGTTCTACGTTAAAAGACGTCGCTGTGTACACTAAAGAATTCAACGGCCCACCCCCCCTACTAAAGGAAGCTGCCCGGTATCCTATTCACATGTGTGAAAAATTGCAGCACATAGAGAAATCGTAAGCAGCATCTTCAAGTGGTACCATTCGTGGAATAAGGAGCCAACGTGTTGGGGCGCAAGTTGATTCCGCCTGCTCTGATGGATACGTTGGGGGGTTTTGTCAAGCTTGCCCTGCTCACAAGGTTCGAGTCGAGAAACACGACGATCACTGTAATGTCATCATGGAAATGGCGACGGACACCACGGTCAATCTTTTTCAAGTCCGAGTACCTCATCTCTCTCTTCTTCGCTGCTTCTTGCAGAGCAGCTTTAACAAGCCTCCTAGCAATGCCCTGCCAAAGAGAGATCTGTTAGACTTTGTCTTTTTGGGTAAATAAGAGAGAGAGATACTACTTGTTAACTTGCTTTCCAATAGACTTGGGTAGCACTTAAGCAGCAAGGAGCAAGGTCGGTATTGATTGAATAGTTTGTTCGTCTGTCAATTCTTTTCTTCTAATTCCTGGGAAAAAACTTCAACAAGAAGCAATTAAAAAACTTGATATTATTGAGTGCAAAATCTTCTCAGTGGCCACAATACAAGTGCAGACGGGCTTAAAGTGAGGGCAACCGAGAAAATTTCCATGTCAAGTGTAAGATTCACTAACCCTAGCAGCATTCGGATAAACTTTCTTTGAACAGAAGGACCTAAATTAAACTTATGTCCCACAAAGTTCATTGCAGCCTCCTCTGTGCATTTCCGAATGGGTATATATAATAATCAGATATACGTACATTGCGAGGATGATTCTGAACAAAATCAACTGCTTCCTGGTTGCCAATGTGCTCCCATAGTCCATCAGATGCAAAAATAATGAATCGATCATGTGGTTGCAATTGGTGCACTGAAATTGATGTTCTGCACTCAATATTGGTCTTCTGAAAGGTTCACGAAGTCGAAACTTTGCGTATAAAGGCTCTCTGTTAAATTCAGCCTTCTTCAAGTACACATCACCAATAGATCGTGAGACCTGCAAAACCAAGCAGCAGGGCGGTTGAGTCAAAAGTTTCAGATCCAGCACATCACGTACTTATATAGCCGCAAATACAGCATGAAGAAACGAAAATACACAGCACTACAGAAACTGGATCATAGTGAACATATATGTTTGTAGTAGATCTACTTCGTATTTAAGGCCAGGATGGGTTTACCGAGCCACCTCACTTCTAAGCCTGTCACGCTGGCAATTGTAATCCAAGATTGGACTTGGTGCCATCTCAATACTTATAGAAGTCCTTTAAAATTTGAGCAGTAGCAATTAAATTGGAAAGTTCAAACCAGCAAACGTCTACAACTAATTGAGCTAAAAAGCTAGACAATCAAGCAAAACCTTTACACCATATACTTCATTTAATTTTTGAAGCCATCTCAACATGTGTACAATCAATTAAACTTTTGGAAAAGTGATGCAGAGCAAGATTGTGGCAACTTAACCAAAAAAGTACATCACGAGATCGGTCAGGTTGAACGGCAAAGCAAGAAATCTCAAGGATTTGAGAAAAATAATTGTACCCGTCATGTTCCATGCCGTAAAAAGTTACCTGAATAATGCCCTTAACACGCCAAACATTATGCTTTAAAACAACGATCTGTGGGTCATCAGGGTGCATCGAATGGAGTTCCTGTCTTATGGACTCTATACTAGCATTATGCTCTGTTGACAGCTGGATGGCTAAAACCTCCATGGTTGCCTTGACAGCTCTCCCGAGAACAGCTCGAGAATCACCAAGGTTTGCAATGTAAAGTGTTCCGCCAGAAACTATACCAGTAAGGCAGCAAGATCCAACTGCTGCAATCTGTGGTTTTGTTGGCCACAATTTGGTGACAATAGAAAGAAAACCCTCTTCAGTGGCTTGGTACGCCTTCCGTATCACGTCAACAGATAGTGATTGATGCTCTGATGTAGACACTGGAAATTGCATCAACATACAAATCACTGCCCAGTGCTGGAAGGTCAATATGAAACAATTGCAGGAAATCACATGTTGCATTTACTCAGGCGGCCCCTAGGGACATATTAATTTATCAATGGGAATACAATGATATGAAACACTTATCTGAATTTTTGACGTTCAGTGAACCAGAACTTTTTTTATTTTTATTTTTTTGGCTGAAAGATTTACGAGTCTGAAACTCAGAAGATTTTAGTCAGCATCTGAATGCACCAACAAGAGCCAAAGGGCAAAGAAGCTCTTGGCTGCAGATGCAAATGGCTGCACACAGCATTTAATGACTATGTCATGCCTAATTTTTTCCAGTTATGTCATTCAGAGGAATCCTCTAGTCTTAGCAAGCAACTGCTGGGTAAACAACAACGGAGAACGATCAAGCTATTGGCTTTTCTAAGCTCTGTAGTGTCAACATTGGAGAAATGAACTGCTAGACGAGACATCAAATGAAAAGTCCAGTAGAGCAGTAGAGTTGAAGGACATACACTTGAGGTGTTGAAAGAGGTTATCAACAACATAGCGCGACGTCTCGGGGCCGCCGTGTCCATCATATATACCGACAAAAGTACCATAAGGTCCGGACTCATGCAAGCTCAGACACCCCGATTCAATCTGGCTATGATCCTCTATCAAAGCATTGGCCTGGACAACAGCCATTGAGAACTCACCAACTAGGTGTTGCCCAAGTCCTTGTACCACAAAAGCCCATCTTGGCGGCCTCCAGAGTCTGAACCAGTATGAACATATCGGTCTGACCTCGGCCGGAAACAGGACCTCAGAAAGTTCATCAACCCAGATAACATCCCTCATCTCACCCAACAATCTCCCCAGATTCGGCACATCTAGCAAGACTAGTTTCTCACTCTTTAAGCATCAAAAGCTCCTCTTATTTCCAAGTTCTGATCACGTCAATGAATTCACGCTGCAAGAGTGACATAGCAACCATGTCATCATAGTGACAAACAAAAGGGAAACACCAACAACATACCTCAGCTTTCGTTGTAACTCTACTCTTGAAAATACCATATACATACCTGAGTTTTCAGTTAGAGAAAATAGAAGTATGCTTGGAGGTATGTGAATGATATTTTGCAAAAATAGGGGTAGGTCATTGAATCAAAGGTGAGGAATGTTAATTATACTTCCCCCTAAGCAAAAGAGTGGTGATTACGAATTAAGAACCCACCAAGGATCAACAGGTGAAATCAAATTGAACAGATTCATCACAGACCCCCTTTGATTCGGTACTCTTAAACTCACATAGCCATAATCTACTGGAGCTCAAAGAAACTTAAAAGATTCCATAACCCACCTCAATACAGGGCATATAGGCTACAAGTACACAAAGAAGTCAGCAATGCAATCAAACTCCTAGGTCATTAAATTTCAGCTCGAGATGTCAAAGAAAAGTCCAAGATTGGATCTTTTGATTCCATTTCAGCTGCAGATTAAGCGAACAAAGAACAGATCACTACAAAGAATACGCGACTCATTTCCTCTGTTAAAGATGAAAGCGTGACAACATAGGAGGAAAAGAAAAAAGAGGTCAGATTTCAACCCAAAAAAAGAAAACGAAATGCACAAGTCAAAGTCGCATTTTCCAACGGAGAAGAGTTTGGTCAGCCTCTGGGAAATCCAGAAGGTCTTGACTCTTTACATAGAAAGAAGTAAACCGAGAACACCCACTGATTCAGAAATCTTCAAGAATGATTGTTGATCATTATCACCGTCCCAACCTCCTAGTTTTCCACGCAGTGCCAAAAGAAGGCAGAAAGATGAAAACAAGAAAGCAAACAAAAAGCGCACATACCCAGAATTCATCGGTCCATCAAAAGCCACTCGAGATAAGAAAAACGAAAGAGGAGATCATGGGGAGGCTAGATCTTGTAGATCCATCGAAACAAGAGAGAGAAAATGAATATGGTTTCTTGGTACTCGCTCGTCCAAAGAGAGAAAGACAGAGGCAGAGTTTAGTGAGGAAAGTATAAAAAGAAGGGGAAGAAGGGAACGCACTGTCTGTTCTCCGAGAATACGAGCAACGAAGATCACAACAGACTTCAGAAAGACAGGAGACCGGAGAGGCAAATAGAAAAGACGGCAAAGCAGAGGTCAAGCTGTGGGCTCCACGCCAACTATTGTGGTGGAGGAGGAGAGAGACTGGAGGAGGAGGACGAGGAAGAGGAGAGAGAAACCGCGGATAGCTAGAGTCAATGATGTTATCCGGGGCTTCACTCAATACTGTAGAGTTTGTGAAATTTTTTTGGCCTCCCATTGATGTTACTAAGGTCAGCAAGTTGAAAGGGAATCGTATTCGTCTTCTTCGAGGGATTTATTTATATAGGAGTTCGAGAGAAGGGACTTTAGAATTTGTCATGAATCCGATAATTTCTGAGTAAATCTAAGTACACCATCGTATTGACGTGAGCCAATACGCAAACGTAATGATTTTAAAATTTTTTAGCCTCCCATTGATGTTCCTAAGGTCAAAAAGATGAAAGGGTATCGTATTGGTCTTCTTGGGGAGATGTATTTATATATGTAGAGTTCAAGAAAATGGACTCCAAAATTTGTCATGAATTGGATGATTCTCTAGTAAAAAGTACACCGTCATATTGACATGAGCCAATACGCGAGTAGATGATTGTGAAATTTTTTGCTCTCATTAATGTTACTAAGGTTTAAAAGTTGAAAGGGTATTGTATTGGTCTTTTTGGGAGATGTATTTA
>JAGVVM010000541.1:0-10806 GCA_019149425.1 Psidium friedrichsthalianum | reverse complement strand
AAAAGGGAATAGGACGAAAAAAAAGATGAAATAGGTCAGTTAAAAGGCCACATGATTTCTGCCTTCTTGTATTATAAATAGAGGTGAGCCCCGTAACACACCTTGTACACATCATTCACCAAGTAATAGAGCCTTCTCTCCCTCAAATCTCTCTCTCCCCCCCTCCCTCCCTTCCCCCCTCCCTCCCCATCGATCATGAGCTGTGAGTGTGTGTGAACGATCCTCGGCCAAGGCTTGATTCGGGCGTACATCACCCAACACATCTCTAAATCGTTGCACGATCGTGGTTCAAACAACGCCCTGTGACACATTTCTAAGAATTTGTAATTTCACTTGTGGTACTCGAAATTTTTAGGCACCTACTTGTTGCATTTTCGAAAATATTAATAGGCAAGTCAATGTCAAGCTCAGCATCCGAAATGCCATGATTTAGGTGCGATTTTTTGGTGATTTCCACGAGAAGAAATACTATTTTCTGTCATGGAACGCTTCAAGGGTCTTTAATATACTCGTGGACGTATCAAAATGAACATCCTTCACTAAAAGTGACTTTTTCATGTAAATTGAGTTGCGTCTTCTTCGAAATTGGCTAAAATTGGGAATTTTTGGGTAGACAAAAATTGGATAACCCTATTTTCTTTATCAAGAAAAGAAAAGGGATTGATTGTAAATAAATGGGCCGTCCAAGAGAGTTTGCTGGTGTCTTTAAGTGCCCAAGCCAAGCCTAACGTGATCATGACAAAGAAATGATCATCAATTCTGGCAAAATGATGGGTCGGCTTGGCGATGAATCATTATTATATACTAATCAATATTGTCTTTGCTGAATGCTATATGGATTTCTAACTTGCAAGCTTCTTCCGATGAAAGTTTTGCTTGCGATCTCCACTCGTTTTGCTTCTAAATTTGGATGCTATGCTTGACTCCTTCAATTCCACGAGCCTTCTTCCCCCCCACCAAACCCCAAAAAAAAAACAAAATTACTGTGATGAGTTTAGTTGTTGTACATGAGTAGCTATGGATTAGAATTCTAGCATTTCAGGGAAAGTTACTAAAAGTACTGGACTTATTGCAATTTTGTCAATTCAGTCTTAAACTCTTTTTTTTTTTCAAGTGAGTGATAAACCTTTTGTATTTTTGCCAATTCAAGCTATCTGATTAATATTGACTGGAAATTGCTAACATGGCTCAACCGATACTTACATGGCATGGCCGAATCTTTTTTTAATTTTTTAAATATTTTTCAATGGCCATGGCTAGGCTGCCTTCTCCCAAATCTGGGTGAGAGCTGTGACCCTCACCCAATGGCCAGCAAGCTTTTGCGACCCTCACCAGCAATATTGATAGCAAAAAAAGAAAAGGAGGAAGGATAAGAACAAATAAAAGGAAAAAGGAAAGAATAAGAAAGTTAATAAAACATTTGAAAAATATAAAAATTAAAAAATTTGTCAATGTCGGCGCCGACAGCGCCATGTTAGGGATTTCCAGCTAATATTGAGAGAATAGATTGAATTGGCACAAATACAAAAAATTTACGGGTCAATTGGGAAAAAAAAATGGTTTAGGACTAAATTGACGAAATTGTAATAAATTTAAAATTTTTTTTAGCAAATTTCCCAGCAATTCACGTGGCCCTTCATACTAAGTATTTCCTTGGAAAATTTTAATAGAGTGCTTGCGTCTTTCTTAAACTAATACTATGAATTGAATGTTGCAACTCAGCAATTACAGAAAATTTTTGCATTACGCGCAATTCTCCCACCAAGTATTTCTTGGAAAGCATTTTATTTTATTCTTTCAATGTTACGATAATGTTGTTGATTACATATAAAGTGTGTTGGGAAAACTCCCTATGCATTTTGAAGATGACAACCCAATATATGTATTTGAGGTTGTAGACGAAACATTATTTGCATTTACAAATTCGTACAAATATTGTCTTAAGCTACCGGACATATGTGCTGGTGGAAAGTTTCCTTAGCATAAGATACTAAGTGAAAAGTGTTCGAGTTGGAAGGACTTTTGGATTTTAGGGCAAACTAGAGACGTGCAATTGTCGAGGTGCTTGGATGGACCATATAAAAGGAGAACAAACTTAGATAACATGAGTACATCGGTATGCTTGGAAGGGCCTAAGCAAAGAAGGTGAACAGGTTGAGATTAGGTGAAATCGCCAAACATGAATGGATCGCGTTGTGAAGGAAGTTCGCATTACAAACAGAGTAGACATCACTCCACATACTTGGAAACGAAGACTAGGCCCTAAAAGAATTTAACTCAAATTCAAATTGCTACGTTGGTGCCAATTGCAGGCCTTAGAATCCACAGAAAGATGTTATGGAGAAGTTTGTGGAGGCAGTTTGGTGTATTTCGGGCAAGGTTCACCAATTAAAATCGGGTGAACGTTCTGAGCTATGAATAGCCTCTATGGAAACTACTCTGTAAACTGTCATAGGCATTAAGAGGTTTCATGGTGGATTCTAGCCTTGTTATTGACCTGTTAAAGCTAGGATGGTGGAGTAAGTCAGGTGAAACACTCATACTGCTATAAAATGCTTCGTAGCCTCTTCTTGTTGGAGTCGACACCTAATATGAAAACATGACAAGTTAAACTTGGATTTTGATTCTTAAACAGCCTCCAACATTTAAGACCATGAAGAATACAGCTTGCATGCATGAAGATGTGCAATATATATATATATATATATATATATATATATATATATATATATATATATAGAAGATGTGCAAGATTGGAAAGTTATTTTTTGACATAAGTTAGATGAAGAGACAGAAAATTTTGAAGCTAACTGGATTCTATGAATTATATAAGCAAAGAAGAAATGGAGGGAGCAAAATTCAAGCTTGGTTTGGACTGTCTTGGATAAAATAATGGCAGCTCATTTTGACATTTGAAGTAGGCAATTTTGAGGCGGTTAAAACTTGGCAATGACTCCTCTATATATGTGAGTTGTTGTGTGTCTTGCAGCATATAGATAGAGAGATAGAGAGTTGGGAGTTTGAGAGAAAAGCTTTCTCACATGTGGAGAAAGTTTCTATTGTGCTTTGCAAAGCACGTTATTATATACTAAGCAATTCTATTTTGCGTGTTTGTTGGTCTCTTGTAATTCTTCTCCTTCTTTATTGTGTTCCACATGTCAGGTTTCGACGCATAATCGCACGAAGTAAAGCGTAAAAGTAAGAAAGAGAAATCGAGATACAAAATTTTATTATGAGTCATCCTTAAAATAGGGTTATGTTTAGTAGATGATTCTATTATAATTAACACATTGCATCTCTCGTTATATCCCTCAATTATAAGAGAAAAAGAGTATATATAATATTAACTCTTCATGGGTCCAAGCCTAAATGACCAATAAAAGAATATTGGCTTAAATTATAAAAGCCCTCTAGTGTCTACGGGACATCGTCCCTTGAGACCTTTGCCAAGGCAACTTCCCAAGACCCCCGTTTGCTCATCAAGAATCAGGACTCTTATGCTTTTCTATTGATGGAGAGTATAAATCACATCCTAATGCCATATACAAGCTTCCCCATACTTTACGAGCGGTATAACTAGTAAGGTTGCGCACTCTACACTTCCATCCTTACTCCCTTTGTATTTTGTTGATAGAAGACATATTTCTCCTTCATAGCATATTTCCTCTACTAGCACTATTTCCGTAGAATGCACGTGTAGTTATGTTAGAGAAATTTCACATCGAATAACTGATATCGTGTTAAGCAGTCAATAAATCCTAGCTGAACCATAACTCATAGGCTTAAACTTTTGACTGAAGGTAGATCCAACTGAATATATTGATAAGCTCGGATTTGGACTCCCTCTTAGCAATCTCTCCCAATGAAGGTTTCAAACTTTTGCTGTGCTCCCTAACAAATAGTATCAGAGCCGATGGTTGATTAATGGGTCTCTAATATATTCAGGTGTTTGGTGAATATCTCAAGAAAAAAATCTCATGATTGACGTTTGTTACAAGTGGAAATTTCTATCGCGATTGGTCTGCCAAGAAGAGATCATGGACAGTTAATCTGGTCACGCAAGATTGTGACATTAGGTGATACAATTCAAAGTTAGTAGATAATGTTGGTTGCCATCATGGTTGGTCCAGCAAGAAGAGACCATGGACAGTTGGTTTGGTGATGCGAGATTAAGGCCATAGGTGATGCAATCCGAAGTTAGTAGTTGATATTGATAGATTGCATTGCATAGTTGCAGGTGCATTGCAATGACTTAGAGATTCAAGTTGAGATGAATTAATGCGGAAGGATACTTAGATTAAGGGGGAGCAAGCCTAACATTGAAACTCACACGTGAGGGGAAGATTGTTAGGATATATGTGTGAGTTGTATTATAGAAGTCCTACATCGAATAATTGGTGTAGTGTTGAACAGTTGATATATACTAGTTGACCTATAACTCACTGACTTAAACTTTTGAGTGAAGGTGTGTCCAACTAAAAATATTGATGGGTTCGGACTTAGGCTTCTTCTTAGCGATCTCCCTGAATGAAAGTATCGGACTTCTACTACGTGTTCCCAACAATTTCATCCTCCTCCACACGTTGGTTTTGGGAAGCAACATGAATTTGATGATTATACCTTCTTGATTTTGATGGGTATTCTAGTTTCAGGGATTATTTGATAAGCTTTCTAGGTTAAATAAGTTTGTTCACCACACGGATGTCACAAAGTATGAAAAGGTAAAGCTTGTAAAAACATACGTTTAAAGATAGGGCATTTTCATGGTGGGGGAGAGACTCAGGAGAACTTGGTCAAGAGGGTGAAAGCTTCTAAAAGGGTTAATCTTTGTAGGTAGAGGGTGCAGGGGAGCGTGCCTAACTATACCTTCAGCTTCAAGTATATGAAGCTAGCTGGGGTACTGCGACAAGAGCTTTGTAGTCATCATGTATCCAAACTTTCCAGTCAATTGAGATCGACATTTGACGACCAAATTAATGAGCAAAAATAGTAGTGAAGATGTCACATGTGGCTCCTAATCATGATTCAAAACAAGAAAAAAAAAATGATAATTTGTGAATTTCCTTTCGAGAGGAGTCTTTTCAGCGTAAAGAAGAGGAGTGAATTACCAAAAAAAATCCTAAATTTATTGCAATTATTTCGATTTAATCATAAACTTTTTTTATCAATTGAGTCCTAAATCATTTGTATTTACACTAATTCAGTCCATCAGGCTTGGAATGACTTCGTTGCATGACCGGTGCTGAAGTAGATAATTTTTAATAATATTTTAATAATTTCAATTTTTTTCTTTTCTTTCTCTTTTTTTCCCATCTACTTCCTCTAGCTAACCATCGACTAGGGCAAGCTTCGCTCGAGGCAATGGCTAGAGGAAGAAGATGGAAAATAAAAATGAGATTAAAATCTCATTTTTATTTTCCATCTTCTTCCTCTAGCCATTGCCTCGAGCGAAGCTTGCCCTAGTCGATGGTTAGCTAGAGGAAGTAGATGGGAAAAAAAGAGAAAGAAAAGAAAAAAATTGAAATTATTAAAATATTATTAAAAATTATCTACTTCAGCACCGGTCATGCAACGAAGTCATTCCAAGCCTGATGGACTGAATTAGTGTAAATACAAATGATTTAGGACTCAATTGATAAAAAAAGTTTATGATTAAATCGAAATAATTGCAATAAATTTAGGATTTTTTTTGGTAATTCACTCCTCTTCTTTACGCTGAAAAGACTCCTCTCGAAAGGAAATTCACAAATTATCATTTTTTTTTTCTTGTTTTGAATCATGATTAGGAGCCACATGTGACATCTTCACTACTATTTTTGCTCATTAATTTGGTCGTCAAATGTCGATCTCAATTGACTGGAAAGTTTGGATACATGATGACTACAAAGCTCTTGTCGCAGTACCCCCAGCTAGCTTCATATACTTGAAGCTGAAGGTATAGTTAGGCACGCTCCCCTGCACCCTCTACCTACAAAGATTAACCCTTTTAGAAGCTTTCACCCTCTTGACCAAGTTCTCCTGAGTCTCTCCCCCACCATGAAAATGCCCTATCTTTAAACGTATGTTTTTACAAGCTTTACCTTTTCATACTTTGTGACATCCGTGTGGTGAACAAACTTATTTAACCTAGAAAGCTTATCAAATAATCCCTGAAACTAGAATACCCATCAAAATCAAGAAGGTATAATCATCAAATTCATGTTGCTTCCCAAAACCAACGTGTGGAGGAGGATGAAATTGTTGGGAACACGTAGTAGAAGTCCGATACTTTCATTCAGGGAGATCGCTAAGAAGAAGCCTAAGTCCGAACCCATCAATATTTTTAGTTGGACACACCTTCACTCAAAAGTTTAAGTCAGTGAGTTATAGGTCAACTAGTATATATCAACTGTTCAACACTACACCAATTATTCGATGTAGGACTTCTATAATACAACTCACACATATATCCTAACAATCTTCCCCTCACGTGTGAGTTTCAATGTTAGGCTTGCTCCCCCTTAATCTAAGTATCCTTCCGCATTAATTCATCTCAACTTGAATCTCTAAGTCATTGCAATGCACCTGCAACTATGCAATGCAATCTATCAATATCAACTACTAACTTCGGATTGCATCACCTATGGCCTTAATCTCGCATCACCAAACCAACTGTCCATGGTCTCTTCTTGCTGGACCAACCATGATGGCAACCAACATTATCTACTAACTTTGAATTGTATCACCTAATGTCACAATCTTGCGTGACCAGATTAACTGTCCATGATCTCTTCTTGGCAGACCAATCGCGATAGAAATTTCCACTTGTAACAAACGTCAATCATGAGATTTTTTTCTTGAGATATTCACCAAACACCTGAATATATTAGAGACCCATTAATCAACCATCGGCTCTGATACTATTTGTTAGGGAGCACAGCAAAAGTTTGAAACCTTCATTGGGAGAGATTGCTAAGAGGGAGTCCAAATCCGAGCTTATCAATATATTCAGTTGGATCTACCTTCAGTCAAAAGTTTAAGCCTATGAGTTATGGTTCAGCTAGGATTTATTGACTGCTTAACACGATATCAGTTATTCGATGTGAAATTTCTCTAACATAACTAACACGTGCATTCTACGGAAATAGTGCTAGTAGAGGAAATATGCTATGAAGGAGAAATATGTCTTCTATCAACAAAATACAAAGGGAGTAAGGATGGAAGTGTAGAGTGCGCAACCTTACTAGTTATACCGCTCGTAAAGTATGGGGAAGCTTGTATATGGCATTAGGATGTGATTTATACTCTCCATCAATAGAAAAGCATAAGAGTCCTGATTCTTGATGAGCAAACGGGGGTCTTGGGAAGTTGCCTTGGCAAAGGTCTCAAGGGACGATGTCCCGTAGACACTAGAGGGCTTTTATAATTTAAGCCAATATTCTTTTATTGGTCATTTAGGCTTGGACCCATGAAGAGTTAATATTATATATACTCTTTTTCTCTTATAATTGAGGGATATAACGAGAGATGCAATGTGTTAATTATAATAGAATCATCTACTAAACATAACCCTATTTTAAGGATGACTCATAATAAAATTTTGTATCTCGATTTCTCTTTCTTACTTTTACGCTTTACTTCGTGCGATTATGCGTCGAAACCTGACATGTGGAACACAATAAAGAAGGAGAAGAATTACAAGAGACCAACAAACACGCAAAATAGAATTGCTTAGTATATAATAACGTGCTTTGCAAAGCACAATAGAAACTTTCTCCACATGTGAGAAAGCTTTTCTCTCAAACTCCCAACTCTCTATCTCTCTATCTATATGCTGCAAGACACACAACAACTCACATATATAGAGGAGTCATTGCCAAGTTTTAACCGCCTCAAAATTGCCTACTTCAAATGTCAAAATGAGCTGCCATTATTTTATCCAAGACAGTCCAAACCAAGCTTGAATTTTGCTCCCTCCATTTCTTCTTTGCTTATATAATTCATAGAATCCAGTTAGCTTCAAAATTTTCTGTCTCTTCATCTAACTTATGTCAAAAAATAACTTTCCAATCTTGCACATCTTCTATATATATATATATATATATATATATATATATATATATATATATATATATTGCACATCTTCATGCATGCAAGCTGTATTCTTCATGGTCTTAAATGTTGGAGGCTGTTTAAGAATCAAAATCCAAGTTTAACTTGTCATGTTTTCATATTAGGTGTCGACTCCAACAAGAAGAGGCTACGAAGCATTTTATAGCAGTATGAGTGTTTCACCTGACTTACTCCACCATCCTAGCTTTAACAGGTCAATAACAAGGCTAGAATCCACCATGAAACCTCTTAATGCCTATGACAGTTTACAGAGTAGTTTCCATAGAGGCTATTCATAGCTCAGAACGTTCACCCGATTTTAATTGGTGAACCTTGCCCGAAATACACCAAACTGCCTCCACAAACTTCTCCATAACATCTTTCTGTGGATTCTAAGGCCTGCAATTGGCACCAACGTAGCAATTTGAATTTGAGTTAAATTCTTTTAGGGCCTAGTCTTCGTTTCCAAGTATGTGGAGTGATGTCTACTCTGTTTGTAATGCGAACTTCCTTCACAACGCGATCCATTCATGTTTGGCGATTTCACCTAATCTCAACCTGTTCACCTTCTTTGCTTAGGCCCTTCCAAGCATACCGATGTACTCATGTTATCTAAGTTTGTTCTCCTTTTATATGGTCCATCCAAGCACCTCGACAATTGCACGTCTCTAGTTTGCCCTAAAATCCAAAAGTCCTTCCAACTCGAACACTTTTCACTTAGTATCTTATGCTAAGGAAACTTTCCACCAGCACATATGTCCGGTAGCTTAAGACAATATTTGTACGAATTTGTAAATGCAAATAATGTTTCGTCTACAACCTCAAATACATATATTGGGTTGTCATCTTCAAAATGCATAGGGAGTTTTCCCAACACACTTTATATGTAATCAACAACATTATCGTAACATTGAAAGAATAAAATAAAATGCTTTCCAAGAAATACTTGGTGGGAGAATTGCGCGTAATGCAAAAATTTTCTGTAATTGCTGAGTTGCAACATTCAATTCATAGTATTAGTTTAAGAAAGACGCAAGCACTCTATTAAAATTTTCCAAGGAAATACTTAGTATGAAGGGCCACGTGAATTGCTGGGAAATTTGCTAAAAAAAATTTTAAATTTATTACAATTTCGTCAATTTAGTCCTAAACCATTTTTTTTCCCAATTGACCCGTAAATTTTTTGTATTTGTGCCAATTCAATCTATTCTCTCAATATTAGCTGGAAATCCCTAACATGGCGCTGTCGGCGCCGACATTGACAAATTTTTTAATTTTTATATTTTTCAAATGTTTTATTAACTTTCTTATTCTTTCCTTTTTCCTTTTATTTGTTCTTATCCTTCCTCCTTTTCTTTTTTTGCTATCAATATTGCTGGTGAGGGTCGCAAAAGCTTGCTGGCCATTGGGTGAGGGTCACAGCTCTCACCCAGATTTGGGAGAAGGCAGCCTAGCCATGGCCATTGAAAAATATTTAAAAAATTAAAAAAAGATTCGGCCATGCCATGTAAGTATCGGTTGAGCCATGTTAGCAATTTCCAGTCAATATTAATCAGATAGCTTGAATTGGCAAAAATACAAAAGGTTTATCACTCACTTGAAAAAAAAAAAGAGTTTAAGACTGAATTGACAAAATTGCAATAAGTCCAGTACTTTTAGTAACTTTCCCTGAAATGCTAGAATTCTAATCCATAGCTACTCATGTACAACAACTAAACTCATCACAGTAATTTTGTTTTTTTTTTTGGGGTTTGGTGGGGGGGAAGAAGGCTCGTGGAATTGAAGGAGTCAAGCATAGCATCCAAATTTAGAAGCAAAACGAGTGGAGATCGCAAGCAAAACTTTCATCGGAAGAAGCTTGCAAGTTAGAAATCCATATAGCATTCAGCAAAGACAATATTGATTAGTATATAATAATGATTCATCGCCAAGCCGACCCATCATTTTGCCAGAATTGATGATCATTTCTTTGTCATGATCACGTTAGGCTTGGCTTGGGCACTTAAAGACACCAGCAAACTCTCTTGGACGGCCCATTTATTTACAATCAATCCCTTTTCTTTTCTTGATAAAGAAAATAGGGTTATCCAATTTTTTGTCTACCCAAAAATTCCCAATTTTAGCCAATTTCGAAGAAGACGCAACTCAATTTACATGAAAAAGTCACTTTTAGTGAAGGATGTTCATTTTGATACGTCCACGAGTATATTAAAGACCCTTGAAGCGTTCCATGACAGAAAATAGTATTTCTTCTCGTGGAAATCACCAAAAAATCGCACCTAAATCATGGCATTTCGGATGCTGAGCTTGACATTGACTTGCCTATTAATATTTTCGAAAATGCAACAAGTAGGTGCCTAAAAATTTCGAGTACCACAAGTGAAATTACAAATTCTTAGAAATGTGTCACAGGGCGTTGTTTGAACCACGATCGTGCAACGATTTAGAGATGTGTTGGGTGATGTACGCCCGAATCAAGCCTTGGCCCGAGGATCGTTCACACACACTCACAGCTCATGATCGATGGGGAGGGAGGGGGGAAGGGAGGGAGGGGGGGAGAGAGAGATTTGAGGGAGAGAAGGCTCTATTACTTGGTGAATGATGTGTACAAGGTGTGTTACGGGGCTCACCTCTATTTATAATACAAGAAGGCAGAAATCATGTGGCCTTTTAACTGACCTATTTCATCTTTTTTTTTCGTCCTATTCCCTTTTT
>JAGVVM010000540.1:0-10514 GCA_019149425.1 Psidium friedrichsthalianum | reverse complement strand
ATTTCAAAATTTCAAAACATATATGTATAGATAAGAGAAACTCCAAAGTAGCGCTACAGTGAGGAGGCATGGTAAACTAAACAAAGAATTCACATCGTATGAAGCACATTAAAAATAAAATAAAAGAAAATCAAGAGAGAAGCAAGCTCGCAACCAAAGAAAAAGAAGAAGAAAGCTTTTTTCCCAAAGGGATATTCATTACATGGATGATCTTACATAGTTATACCTCATTCATATTCTCCGTTAGATCGTAATATTCCATAGCATTTTTCAATGTTTGCTAGCTTTTGTGTCTCCCTAGGCCTTCGTAATCCTTTTTTACCCACGCCTCTACCACAGAGCCTATCTTTCAGAGAAGCATCTAAAAACCTTTGTTTCGCATGTGAGAACCACCCAAAGCATCAAACCCATCTTATGCTTGTCCTCACTTGGTCACACACCAACTTTTTGTCAGATACAGTCATTTCCTATTATTCCTTCGTATCTGGAGCCATGTTATCTCAGACTCTAGCAACTAAAAGATATAACAATAAAGATAGTGTACCTTAACAAGAGTTCCAGCAAATTCAAGAACCTGAGCAGCAAGCTTTCCTGAAGCTCTCATGCATTCTATTCCTTTCTCATCATGCACTTCAGGTCCACTAGCTATCCCAGGTGATTGCCCAGAACCGATATATGGAGGCCTTAGAATGTGATCAGGAACAGGTCTACATGGAGATATTTTTCCAGGCCTTAGACGTGTACGTTTGCTATCGGGTCCATCATCATTTCTGCGATTTTCAACATAATCACTGTCAAAAAAAGCAAGCCCTCCAAGAGCATTTTCTTCTGTCTATGCATGCCTATTCAACCCAACAGCATGCATGAGTATATCTAAAGAAATACCCATCTTGCACTAAACTACATCAATGAAGCATGATTTTTCAAGAACATATGTTCACCAGAGAACTTGAGGAAGGCATTGACCCAAACTACATTATAAAAATCACGTATTTAAGAAACAGCATCATGCAGATTCATAAAAACGACTCAATGGAATTGCATTTCATCAGCGTTCCAGTACATATGCCCAACCAGTCTCGTATATTATCTCACAAGCAAAATTCCGACACTTTGAAACATAGCTGATAGTAGAGTTCACTCAAATTAAAAGACTTCAGCATCAAAATACTGAAGTGTTGGTGGCAAAAATATTATTTGACATTGCATCAAGAAGATAGTCATTTAAATGATCACTACACGGTAAGTAGGCAAGCCCTAGAAATTAACTACACCTGCGTATTGCAGCTACTGGTATACATAATGAGACAGACAAGATCATACCAGGATCAGAAAAGTACAACATAAGTCAATGTGATGGACCATAGGAGACACAAAATAGGATATGGTAACTTCAAATGCAAGAAGAACTAAATTGAGTCCACACTCCTATACTTCAACTCATTTTGAACTGCTCCACATACTTTCACTTTTATAAAATAACCCAAAATAACCCCCTCGAAGAGATTTCCAATGTTCTATATCAGATAAACATAATTGGCTGTGGCATGAAACATAATCAAATTTTGGCAAGAATATCATCTCACACCCTCTTGATGTAAACAAAATAATCACAAGGTGGATTTTATCGTCACTACCCTCCAACCTACCCAGCAGATTTCCAGCCAAAACTTGGGAGAAACAGCGCACAATATGGATTTCCAGCCAAGAAGTGCTGATGCTAGCTAACAGGTTTCTCTGAAGAAGTTAATTTTGAAAACCTATCCAAGGATGTTTTTGTGATAACAAGCATGCTAAAGAGATTATCTTACAAAAAGGAAAGTACAAGAGAGAACTTCACAGACAAGACAAAGTAGAGATGTGCTCATTATACAGTTCCCAAAATGACATCTACCTAGAAGTTTTGAACAGTAAAAGGACGGCCAGAGATCGTGAATCTTGGACAAGGTACTCCCCATAAAATTGAAAACATACCGCCTATTAAATAACAGATCGGTTAAGCCAGAGAGAGATCTTGATAACTGCATTGACACGTGCTTGCTTCCTGCAATCGCAATCCACATTAAAAATGAAGATTAAGCAAGAGTTTTATGTTGATGGACTACAATGACAATTAGCTGGCCAAGCACTCGACTCCACCCCAACAAATAACAGTGCCAATGTTGCATACACAATCACAAGACACACTTTTCAAAGGGAAGACCAAGTACAATGCATACATGATCACAAGATACACTTTCCCAAGGGAAGACAAGTACAACTGAAAGAGTTCGTTTGGCAATACTTAAGCTTTTGTACTAAGAACAACAACAGGAACATGAGCGAGTAAGAAAATTAACTGCCCAGGTGATGATAACATCCAAACCAAAGTTCCTTACCAGAGAATTTTCCTTCCACCATCCTATTAATGGCCTCAATTTCCATCACTTTAAATTCTGATACGCTGAACAGAGTAGTCACCATGATATTAAACACTGTTCAAGCTAGCATTCAACTCACAGTTGCTTAAACAATAATTTTTCTTCCACCATCCTATTAATGGCCTCAAATTCCACCACAATACATTCCAACATGTTGAACAGCAAACTTAAACAAAGATTAAAATGCCGTTCCACCCAGGGATCATATGCAAAAATCACCAAAACTATAATCTAGAGCACTCAAACATATTTTTTAACCTTCACCTTTTCTTACTTCATAACAGACAATTTCATTTCATTCAGACCAAAAAATGAAAAAACAAAGGCAGACAACCACATTATGCAGTCTGACCACTTACGGCACCTTAAGAAACCCAAAAATGCAGGGTACCATGATTGTAATCAAGAGAATCAGAATTTTTATCCCCAAATTTTGATGTATATCATTCTCAGAAACCGACCCATCATTTCTAAGACTCTGTTCCGGGGAGCGACAACCTTGTCACCTAGGGAGACATACTGCTAAAGGTAATGAATCAATCATAGCTTGGAGCAAGAAAAGCCGTACGCAACATGCATTATTCTACTCTATAGGAAGTACACATAACGAACGGACACACACACACACACAACAACCTGTTTCATACATGGGTCAAAATATCTAATCCCCCCACCCCGCGCCACCCCACCCCCGGGGGCGTAGTTTCCGAAACTCGTACAAAGAGCATCAGAGCGATTCCTGCTTGGAAATAACGGAAAAGACTTGGAAACACTCGATCCTTCCAATAAGCACCGCACACTGTTTCTCCATTCGACGACAAAATCAAGAAGCAAAGGCCTAAACTTTGGACCTGGGTCGAAGCGAAAGAGGTGTTGCACAGGCGGAGTGGAGCGAATGAAGCGGTCCCGGACGAAAGAGGAGAGTATTCTGGGTTGCAGAGAAGATGAGACCACCATTTCCGTTGCTCGAGTCGAGCACTTCGCTGTGTTGTGGAGGCCTGGATTGGGAGGGTCGGACGCAGAAGATTTTCGTCTCCTCCCCACTTCTTTCTGTATGGCTGTGGTCTTTTTGTCTACCTTTGATGAAAACACCTGCTCTATTGGAAAATTACGCTTGGCCTGCCTGGCGGCGGTTCTTATTAAAAAAAAAAAGTGAATTTTGATTATAATCAGATTTTTTTCATTTTATTTCCGACTAATTTTTAAAGAATCAAAACGAGTTTGGTAATTATATAAAATTTTTATTCCTGAACAAAAATAAATTTAATAATTGCATAAAATTTCCTTCCCGATAACAATTAGGTGGCGCAACATTTTTTAAAAAATTTTGATCTTTCTTAAAAAAAAAATAATTTTTTAAAATTTTTTAAATTTTAAATTTTAATTTTTTAAAATTTCCCCATTTTTATTTTTAAAATTTTTTACATTTTGAATTTATTTATATTTTTAATTTCCCCCTTTTTAAAAATGTTAACTTTTTTGTTAAATTTTAAAGCTAATTTTTAATTTAATTTAAAAATATATTTCAAAATTAGTTTTTAATAAATTTTCAAATCTAATTTTAATTTTTTTAAGTTCAGAATTTCACATGAAAGTCTACGTGGACTTAATTTTTTTAAAAGAACTGAGATTTTACCCTTTTTTATTATTCTCAAAAGTAATTCTTTTTTTTCATAATCGACTTATTATTATTATTACTTTTGCTCCAAAACTATTTTCGAGAACAAAATTAGAATCATTTATGTTATTAAACATGTTTCTGATCATTATTTTTTCTGAGGAACAAAATTAGAGAATCAGAAGTTTACTAAATAAACCCTTATGTTCCCTTACTTTTGTATGTGTTTAATTTCGGTCCCTTTTATCAATTTTTTTTGTTTAGTTTGAACCTTGTAAAAAGAAAGAAAAAAAAAACCTTGTACAATTTTCAAGTAATGATTCCTAGACATTTTCTGCATTTTTCATGCAAGGATCTATATGTTTTCTATTTTAGTTTTGGAGAATTTGACATTTTTGAAAAAAAAAAATTTCAAAATAAGAAAATAGCAATATTTTCTAGTGTTTGGTTGAAATCTGAAAATGAACTGATACTTTATTTTTTGTTGTTTAGAGAGGGAAACTTGATTTTACATTTTGAAATGAACATTCACTACTCATGTGATATAAGGGATACCCACCCACGAGGGGTCACGGTGATAGTAACTGAGGTTTCTCTAGCATAGCCACTTACAAGAATTTAGCCATGAGTGTTGCTAGTCACCTCAAAATATGGGCTTGGCTTGGCCCTCCTAGGACTATACCAAATTGTGACAAGATTTAGAGAATTTATTAGGTTCGATCTTAGTGTAATTGGGTGATATGTGTAATGTGTACATACAAATAGAGTCGCCACCGATCATTTTTGAAAAATCAATCAAATACCTCACTGAGCGGTTGGGAGAATTTATTTAATTCCGCAGAACCAGAAATTTCGAGTTTGGAGACTTGGTTATGCCAGTATTTCTACCGATGCCCTTTCGGTACCTAACATCGAGTAATTTTCCTAACTATGATTCCATGCGGGCGCAATTTTTAGGTGAGGTAAGTCCGAATTAAGTTTTTATGTAGGTCAAGAAGATTAGAAGTAATTGCGCAAGCAAGGATCCAAAACGTTCAAATAAAATACATCAAGATTAGTAATGACATCCCTAATATAGCTCTAAAGGCTTAGAGAATGTGTGATTAGGGTTTGTGAAAGAGTCTAAAAGAATTGAAGACAATTTGTCAATAGGGGCAAAAACCATAATTTTTTTGAAAGGATCAAGGTTCGAGAATACTCAAAATAGGTTTAATCAGTTGATTGTGACCATTGCACATTTTTTGAGATTTTGTTTGGAGTTTTCAAATTTTTTTGTAATTTTTTTATGATTACTTAATTTTTTATATTTAATTTTATTTTTTCTTTTTAATTAATTTTCTAATTTTTATTTTATTTTTTAAAATTTTTAAAATTTTTTAGGATTTTTTAGGATTTTCCTTTTTAATATTTTCTCTTTTTATTTTTTTATTTTCAAAAAATTGTTTGGGCCGGGTTGACTCAACCCACGCCTCGTGAGTGTTGAAACATCAATTTTAATCATTTTTATTAAAAAAAATTATTTAAAAAATTCATAAAAATTTATAAAATTATAAAATCAACTTTGAAAGCTTTGGTCAAACCTAAGAAATCAATTTTGAACAAAAAATAATTTTTGGTAATTTTTCATATTTTTTTAATATTTTTCATATATTAGGAAAAAAATCATAAAAATAGATTTTATGGCCGCCAAAATATGGAAAAAAATATCCAATATCTTTCTTTTAAATATCTTTTCACGTTGGCCCATTTAAAGTTGAAAATTCCAATTTGGGATTATGCGTTCCTTCACAAACATAATTTCGAATCGGGCTTAAAAAATATAATTTGATTCATTTTATTCTCATTTTTCACTTTTTATAAGTTGTGACATTGACCTCAGTGGCTCAATTTGCATCTTGGCCCAATTGTATACGGAATTGGTTAATTTTGACACGAGGGGCTTAATTGAATTTTACTTTTCAATTTAGTCCTCAAATCACCAAAAATGAAATTAAACTTTTTCTAAGGGCACCCATGAAAATTAAAACTCACTGCCCTATAGTTTTCATCATTGTAAATCCATTGGTGGGATAGTTTGGTCCGACTTTACCGTTTAGGCTTTCGATTGTTGAAAATTCAATTTCAAGTCAACTTAAAAAAAAAATTGGGATTTTTGCATAATTTCAATCCAATTTTCCCCAACCTGGTCATTCCTAGATAAAATCCATAATGTAGAGTCCAATTTTTGTGTTTAATTGAATTGATTTGGTCACCTAGAGGCTTAATTTGATTGTATTCGCCGACTCGACACTATTCATCATCACTTTCCCACCCAGATTGCACAGAACCAGCGACTGTTGGGGCTCGGTCAAATCTCATGTATGTTGATGGTAGGGTGGTGTCGGCTAGGTTTAGATCTAAAATGGGAGGTTCCATCGAGTTGTTTAGCGTCAATCTCATTTTTTCGCCGAGGTCATCGGCTAGAATAGTGACCGCTGGTGGTCACTGTTCATCTTCTCCGGCAATGGAGTTGACTGGTCAACTCAACCTTAGTTGACGAGTCAATGCCGATGTGGTGCCTACGTGGAGGGCATGTTAATGAGGAGTGGACAGTCACTTATATATATATATCTATATATATATATAACCCAAATTTTATTGGAGTTGGCGAATACTTCGAGAACCCTTATTTCTCATATCAGACATACTCACATGAGCTTAGGGAAACATAAGTATGAACCAACTGCATATGATCCATACGCACGAAATGCGAGGGTTCGGGAGCAGCGCCCCCAACACGGAAGTCCCGCTAACTGGTCAGCGAGCGGGGATTCCGCTCTCCAGTGAGCAGACGCCTGCCCTGCTCGCTGGTGAGCAAGCAAGGGCGTGAGAGCAGCGCCCTCAAGACAATATCGATTTTACAGTTTTATTTAAGTTAATATATTATTTGTAGGGCCCATTTTGAGCTATATATATTGTTTTTTCGTTCATTGTAACCGTACGATAGAAAACCTAAAAATATAGATTGTAGGACGTAGCCATTTTCTGGGTGAACCTAGGTAAATTAGAGTTTTGGCGTAGAAAATGCGCCAATCAGGTCTTGCCGAAGGTGCGGCGACTGTTGGGGCTCGGTCAAATCTCATGTATGTTGATGGTAGGGTGGTGTCGGCTAGGTTTAGATCTAAAATGGGAGGTTTCATCGAGTTGTTTAGCGTCAATCTCATTTTTTTGACGAGGTCATCGGCCAGAATAGTGACCGCTGTGGTCACTGTTCATCTTCTCCGGCAACGGAGTTGACTGGTCAACTCAACCTTAGTTGACGAGTCAATGCGATGTGGTGCCTACGTGAAGGGCATGTTAATGAGGAGTGGATCGTCACTTATATATATATATATATATATATATATATATATATATATATATATATATAACTCAAATTTTGTTGAAGTTGGCGAATACTTCGAGAACCCTTATTTCTCATATCGGACATACCCACATGAGTTTAGGGAAACATAAGTATGAACCAACCACATGTGATCCATACGCACGAAATGCAAGGGTTCGGGAGTAGCGCCCCCAACACGGAGGTCCCGCTAACCGGTCAGCGGGCGAGGATTCTACTCCCTAGTGAGCAGACGCCTGCCCTGCTCGTTGGTGAGCAAGCAGGGGCGTGGGAGCAGTGCCCTCAAGACAATATCGATTTTACACTTTTATTTAAGTTGATATATTATTTGTAGGGCTCATTTTGAGCTATATATATATTTTTTTTTCGTTCATTATAACTGTACGACAGAAAACCTAATAATATTGATTGTAGGACGTAGCCCTTTTCTGGGTGAACCTAGGTAAATCGCATTGTTCGTTTTTCTTATCTTTGCCATTCTTCCGATTCGATCAGATAAATCTCATCAAATCTGACGATGGTCCTCATGCCACGTGTCAACATCTATGATTTTTTAGAAAACAAAGATTTTTTTGAAAATATTCAGATTTTTCAAAATTAAAAAATATTTTGTAATTGTGTGGCCCAAGTTTGGTCACGTGTCACCATCCTGACTATTTTTCATTTTCAGAAAATTCAAAACTCATTTTTTAAATATTAAAACATTTGCTAGATTGGACGGCCGTAGATTAGCCACATCGCTCGATTGTGGCCGTTGATCTGAGCAATAGATTGAAGGGCCATGGGTTAGCCATGTGGCCCAATCTGGAGCATAGGATTATTAAATAGATTTAAAAAAATCACAAAAATTCATTAAAAAAATTCAAAAAAATTGAAAATTAAAAAATTTGGCAAGTGGTGTCGTTTAAGGAATAGGCTAGCTCGGACCCATATGATCTAGGCCGGACGCTCACGAGTTGTGGGCAAGGTCAACTCGACCCGACCCGAAAAATATTAAAAAATTTAAAAAATATTAAAATCAGAAAATGATTTTAAAAATCCAGAAAATTGGAAAATTCCTAAAAAATTCTAAAAAAATTGGAAAAATTATAAAAATTCCCAAAAGCATAAAAAATTAGGACATGGGTCATTTTAACTGATCAATCCTATTTTGATATTTTTCTTTTAATCTTTTCAAAATGACGATTTTGCCCCCCTTTTGGGCAAATTGTCTCGAAAAATCCGAAAGTTTCCAAAAATCACAGAAAGTGAAAATTGATCAAATTTGATTGGCCAACCCATATTTTGTGATTTGACCCTCAATTCTTTCTGAAATGATGATTTTGCCTCTCATGAGCAAATTATCTCCAAAACTTCTAGAAAATTTCTAGAAAATTTCAAAAATTGGGAAATGGGCACATTAAATTAGCTAACCCTATTTTTGATAATTTGGATTCCTAATCCCTTTGAAATTGACAATTTTTTCCCTTTGGATAAATTATATCCCAAAATGACTATTTTGCCCCTGATAGATATATTGCCTCCAAATCATCATATACTCCTTCCAAACCTCCAAACACTCCTTCTTTGAGTTAATAGAACTTTACTAAAGATGTCATGTATTGATTTGATCCGTTTTATTTACATACTTTAGATCCTTGATTGCGCACTTCTTTATTGATTGTGATTGATAGGTTAGATATTCTCATCTGCATGAACTCCTAGATTTTAGAACTCCCTCATCCTGAGTCATCTATGTTGTCACCTAAATTTTGACTAATCTTTTTAATCATTTTTATATAAAAAAAGAACTAATTTTAGTTCTTGCCAAAAATAATTAAATCATTTTTCATATTTATTTATGTATCTCATTCTGGTTGTGGCGGAGGATATGAGCTTAAATTGACGGGTGATTGGACTAAGCATAGGGGAAATGTGTTGAAAATTTTATGAAGACTTGGATTTAAAGAAATATTTTCTCAGGGAATGAATTGCAAATACTTAAGACTTCAAGGACTAGAATGCAAATATTTAAAACTTGAGGAATTATTTTGCAAATAAGTAAAAAAGTGAGTTAGTAGAGAAATTAGAAAGGAAAGGGAGATCGGACATTCACAGACCTGGCTGCTCCTTCAACTAGCAGCCTAGAGGATTCTCTGCATACCCACGTCGTCACGCCATCAGCTTCTACCTCCATGAACGCTCCATCGACGTTATTTTTCAGAGCCCCCGAGCGCCGCGGTGGAAAACCAGGAAATGAATTGCTTCGACATTTTTAAGATCTGCCAAGAATGGCTGTGATAAACTCCAGACTTTTTTGAGTCCATGAGCAGAGGAGGAACATGTCTCGAGGGTTTCACGGTTTTGCTGGCAAATAGGGCAAGTTGGGTCGGGTACTATGTTTCTTCTGAGGAGGTTATTTTTGTGGGTAGGGTATTTTGATAGATACTCCAGAGGAACATCCTGAGTTTTAGTGAGACCTCTAGATGCCATATTTTACTCTCAATTCTACAGAGTCCTCTCGCCTATCCCCCCAATATAAAATCACTGCCCTACGCTGATTGGCCCCAATCTATACAGCCTCAACAACTATCTGCAAGTCAAAGCCGTCGTTATGCCTTTAAAGAATCCGGCTTGGCTGTAAAACTCAGCAAAATGAACTGTTTGAAACCAAACTTTAGCAAAACACCAACTCTTGACAATGGGTGTCGGCCTCCTCCTCGCCCATGACGCGGTTGCGTCGACGCCGTTGCTGAAAAGACAAGCTTGACATCGTGATCCGACGATCCGAAACCTGCACTTCGTGGAGATGTGGAGGCCCTTCTTCACCCCTACACCTGATCATCGTCCAGGGACGGCAACCCGACGAAGGTGATCAAGGTCCCCGAGGCTTCGACTACGATCTCTACAACCGCAATGACCATCAACTGCATCCTCGGCCCCAAGGCCTCCTGCATCTCCTTCAAGGAATTTCGCGCTTGCCGCTGCTTCGGCTACATGGTCTCCAAGAAGAAGTAATCTTCACCATCGACGACGATTGCTTCATCACAAGGATCCAATTGGCAAGGACATCAACGTGCTTGAGCAACACATCAAGAACCTTCTGACTCACGAT
>JAGVVM010000539.1:0-15456 GCA_019149425.1 Psidium friedrichsthalianum | reverse complement strand
ACTCGATTTGAGCTTATGATTTGCTCAAAAATGAATTTTCGAACTTACGCTTGCATGCTGAAATAGTAGTGAATTTCCTGTTTTAGACACAGTTTTGGCCTATCGTTGGCTATATTTAGAGTCGGGGAAGCTTAGGATATTAATTACCTTGAAAGTAGAGATGGCCACGGGCCGGTTCCGACCCGGAACCGGCCCGGGTCAACCCGGAACCGGCCCGGTCAACGGGCCGGTTCATTGCGAACCGGAACCGGCCCGTGTGGCACGGGTCGGTTCCGGGTTGTAATTTTCCCAAACCGGCCCGAAACCGGCGGTTTCGGGCCGGTTCGGAACCGCCGGTTCGGAACCGCTGGTTCAGAACCGGCGGTTCCGCGCGGTTCGGAACCGCCGTTCCGAACCGGCCCGGCCCAAACGGCTATAATATAGCCGTTGCAGCCGTTTGCTTGGTCAACCAAACGGCCATTTTGGCCGTTTGGTTGACCAAATGGCTATATAGCCGTTCTGTTGAACGGCTATATAGCCGTTTATAATTTTTTTTTGTTTTTTAATAATTATTAAATATTTTTTTTAATTTAAAAAATAACCATAACCATTATAAAATCCATCTTCCCCTTTCATTTTTCCTCACAACTTCCCTCAAATTCTCTCATTTCTCTCATTTCTCAAATTCTCTCAAATTCTCTCAACTTCGCTCAAATTCTCTCAAATTTGCTCAATTTCTTCCGCTCAATTCTCTCAAAAAATGGCTAGTGGAAGAGGAAAGAGCCCGATGATTCCCGAAGAATCCAATTATTCTCATGATCCTCGTGAGTATGCACATTGGGGATACGATGACGAAAATGATATCAACGTTATTCCTAATGTCGAGCACATCCCGACGCAAGAAAGTCTACAACTAACTACCAATACCGAAGAAGCATCAACAACAAAAGAATGAGTCGAGGGAGTGCATCCATCATATGGCAACACTTCACCAAGCACATTTAGAAGGTAACGACTACAATCTCATATGTAACCATTGCAAAAAAGTATACAGGTTACAACTGGAAGCGGCTATGGAACATATCGTCGACATTTGGCGTCAAAACATCCAACGGAATTCGGGATCGACACGAGGCAACACAAATTCCCAAGTTGTCGATTCTAACACTTCTAATTTATTTCGTTACGATAGAAATAATTATGAGGAAGAACTTGCTAAATTTACTGCCGTTGAACATTTAGCGTTAATTTTGGTGAAAAATTGGTTTTAATACTTTTGTACAAAATGCATGTACTCCACAGCAAAACCCGTTTCGAGAAATACGGTTAAACGCCAAATGTTTAAACTTTATAAAAAGGAAAAGATGATTGAGAAATTTTTTTGCATTTTTCAATGGACGTGTGCATATAGGTAGCGATATTTGGAGTGATCCTTGGCAAACTCATTATTATATGGGTATTACATGTCATTGGATAGACGATGAATGGAACATTCAAAAAAGAATTATTGCATTTCGAGTTTTGATGAATCGCATACGGCACATAATATTTATAGAATAATTAAGCAAGTTTTAGAAGAATATTTATTGGTTAATAAATTTTTTCAATTGGTTTTGATAATGCCGCGTCAAATACTGCTTCTGTTCGCGAGTTAGAAACAATTTGTAAACCCGCTTTTGGTGGAAATTTTTTTCACATTAGATGTGCTTGCCATGTTTTAAATTTATGCGTACAAGATGGTTTACGAACTCTTGAAGATGCTCTTCGTCCAATAAAAACAGCAATTACATATTTATGGAAACATTCCCAAGTTATGAGAGAATGGGGTAGATTTTGTAAACAAAATGGAAAAAAACCAAAAAAATTTCCAAGAGATGTTCCACATCGTTGGAATTCTACATACGAGTTGCTTAATCAATCTTTTTCATATAAAGAATTATATGTACATTTTTGCGAATTATGTTCCTCAAAGTAATTTATACCCACAAGAGTGGGATATTTGCAAAGAATTTTAGATTTGTTAAAAGTTTTTAATAATGCAACTTATACTTTATCCGGTGTTTATTATCCTACTACACATTTATTTTTAACAGAGTGTCTAAATATTGTTGATATTTTTCAAGAAAATGAAGGCGATAATCAATTAGGTCCAACTATTATAGCAATGCGAACGAAATGGATGCAATATTATACCAAAATTCCTATTATCTATTTGGTTGCTTGTGTTTTGGATCACGTACGAAAATGGATGGCTTACTTGATGATTTGAATTCATACTATGAGTGTTTACATTTGATTGAAACCGTAAATATTAGAGATATAGAAAAAGAAGTTAAAGATATAATAGTAGAATTGTATAATGATTTTTGTAATAGATATAATATAGTTGGTGATAGTGGAACTTCTTCCCAAGTTAGTGGCATGCAAGGTAAGCACCTAGGTAGAGGGTCTAGAAATCTAATAAATAGACAAAAAAGACAAAAGGGAATAATGGGAAATATTTCTGAAATAGAATTTATTTAACTACTGAATTTGAGTTTCCTCAATCAGACGGCATTGATTTTCAAATTCTAAAGTGGTGGAATAATCATTCAACTCAATTCCAGTATTAGCTCACATTGCAAAAGAGATTTTAGCAACCCCTTGCTCAACCGTTGCGGTTGAACAAGCATTTAGTATTGGAGGTAATATTTTGGATGATCGACGTTCGAGATTATCTCCGGATTCAGTTGAAGTTCAAATTTATGTCGATGATTGGACAAAGGCGGCATATCGACAACAAGAAATGGATCGCAACATCGAATCCGAATTCTTCAATGACGAAGATATCACCGGCACGGGTACCACCGCCACGGGTAGCGACGATTGATGATGAGGTAAGTATGGGTTATCAAAGGTAAAAGAACTACATGGGCTTGATTCTTCTATCCCCAAGAAGATATGTAGGCGCTTAATGATAATTCATTAAGTTCAAGCCCTTTCTTCCCTCCCTTTTTTTTTCCCCGATCCATAAATTTGATTACAATTTGTATTTGAAATTTATTATTTCATAATTTTATCTTTTTTATTTCATAATTCATTATTTAAAATTTTTTATTTCTTAAAGTTTATTTGAAAATCGGTTTGAACCGGACGGAACCGCCGGTTCGGTTCCGGTTCCGAACCGCCGGTTCCGAACCGGAACCGAACCGGCGGTTCCGTCCGGTTCAAACCAGAACGGAACCGGCCCTTGAACCGGCCCGAACCGCCGGTTCATGAACCGGAACCGGAACCGCCTTCAAGGTTCCGGTTCCGGTTCATGATAGTCCGGAAACGGAACCGGAACCGGCCCGGTTCCGAACCGTGGCCACCTCTACTTGAAAGGGCTTTTGTTTGACAAAGATTTGCTAAAATTGAGGTTCGATAGAGAGAGTTGTTGTGCGAACAAGTCCGACGCACAACCAAGAGTAGTGGACAGCAGTGAACGTCCGGCACAGCAAGCCTTTCATTGTTGCATATGAGTCGATTGGTTGACGAATAAGTGTGATTTGTCGAGTCGTTAGTTAAATTAATGTTTTACTTGATTTTTTCTCGTTTAATTGATAGGATTACGAGATTGTCAGCTCAAATAGCTAAATTGTTTGGTTCTGGGCATTCCTAGATAAGTGGTGCTGATCTCTTTTTGTTTTGTAAAATCCCATGTCTTGAAGTATTAGTGATTATATTTATAAAACTAAGAAGAGCATATTTGGGGAATTAGCTAGATCGAGTGTTATTACTTCTTGGTGACTGCGAGAGATGGTATTATTAATCTTTCTTGAAATGTTGTATATTACTTTGAAAATCTGATTTATGTAACTCCTCAAAAGATTGAAAAATACTTTATGAAATGGGATTTTGACGATGAACTAAGTCAAGAAAGATGATGTGTTTTTGGTTTGTGAAACCGATTTATGATATAGGTTGTTTAGCTTTTAATTGATTTTAAGTATTTTGGTGTTGAGGGACATGTATTTTTGAAAAGAAAAATAGCATTTTTGAAATATGCTTGAATGTGATTAAGCCCATCAAACAAGTAAATTGGATGGGACTATTTGTTTGACCTAAATTGATTTATTTAACTCATTTAAACCCATTTATTGCCAAGCAAATTTCGGACCAGGACCACACCCGTCTCATGATTTATTTTTAGATTTTATTAAAGTATTTCATATAATTATAAAATTAAATATTATCTATACTAATTAAATATGGACAAATGGATTTAGAAAATGCCGTTCCCTTCAGTTCCATCTTCCCCTCCTCCCCCCCCCACCCCACAATTCGCTTTGCTCTATCGATCGATTGACTCGCTTGATGGTTTCTCTTACGATGTGTTGTTGTGACAGTGAAGTTCACCATTTGACACCTAAACAGTCCAATGCTCCTTCGAATCAAAAGCCCATTGACTTTTCCTTTTGCCGCAAGGAATTCCATGGGCAATAGCAGAAGCACTGGCGCTAGCGGCCATGGAAGGCATGCGAGTCGATGAAGCCACCATCCATCGGAGGCTGCTGCAGACGAAGGTCACCTCCAATAGGTACCAGCCTCAATACTAGAACCCTAACCCCCCTCTGCAATCCTGCTAGTATCTTGGCTACTACCCTCCAGCCTAGCCGGTGTTCGCCCATTCCTCGATCTGGGCCATCACATCAACCTCTGCCGCAGTCTCGTCCGCCTTGAGGTTCAATGTCGTCCCTCAGCAGTTGATTGACTGCCCGGACTAGGGCCATCACATCAACCTCCATCGCATACTCCTTTGCCGAGCCGAACGCCCAGGCAGTAAAGTCGAGCATGGCGTTGTCGGAGGAGGCAACGATGTAGAGAGATAGAGGGAGATATGGAGGTATCCCTTCTTAATTGGCGATCCCTCATCGATGATGATGCCACCTCCAGAGAGAGAGAGACCGTCACCTCCAACAGGTACCAGCCTCAATACTGGAACCCTTACCCCCCTCTGCAATCCTGCTAGTATCTTGGCTACTACCCTCCAGCCTAGCCGGTGTTCGCCCATTCCTCGATCTGGGCCATCACATCAACCTCTGCCGCAGTCTCGTCCGCCTTAAGGTTCAATGTCGTCCCTCAGCAGTTGATGACTGCCCGGACTAGGGCCATCACATCAACCTCCATCGCATACTCCTTCGCCGAGCCGAACGCCCAGGCAGTAAAGTCGAGCATGGCGATGTCGGAGGAGGCAACGATGTAGAGAGATAGAGGGAGATATGGAGGTATCCCTTCTTAATTGGCGATCCCTCATCGATGAAAATGCCACCTCCAGAGAGAGAGAGAGAGAGAGAGAGAGAGAGAGAGAGAGATTTTGTTTAGAGGTGTTGGGTGGAGGTAGTTATAAGGTAATGGTCGTTACCGGCTAAGATCACTGTGGATGGGGAGGACACGTGTACGGTAGGTGGGATCTAGATCCCCTGCCATAGAGGCTCTATGTCAGGGGTGACATAAAAGCAAATCCGACCGTCTATTTAAATCCGAAGGACGAGATTGCACCACGTCATCCAAAGAGGAGAGCCCAAATTTTGGGCAGGAAGAATTGGATTTCATTTAAAAAACAAAAAAAAACCAAATTTCCTCTCTTCTCTCCTAAGATCTGTTGGGATTTTGCTTTCCTCGCTTGTTTTCTCTAGAGAGAAGAAAAGCTTCCCACACTTAGAGTTACAACAGCAAAGGAAGGTGATGATGCTTTAAGGCCTTCGATCCGAATTGGAACGCTCGAGAAGCAATTTCTCCTCCTTTTGCGAGATCCACTTCACTCTTATGGATTCATCACTGCTTCGCACGTTGTTCGACCTTCGGGTTCTTGCGGATTAACTTCCAGCTCCATTGGACTTAGGAGCGTCATCGTCGTACCGTCGCGTTTGATCGAGTCTCATCTTCCTATCACGTGCTATTCCGACGCGCTCGAATTTGACAGACACCTAGTTGGTTGATCGAGCAAACCCCCCATTTTGTGGGAGGTTTCGACGAGGTCAGATCTTTGGTTATTTCTGCTAAGGTAGGGGTTCGGAGAACTCGCTCTTTACTGTTGGGGAGGATTGTGCCGTTGTTTTCTCGGCTTTGGGGATGAGAGATTCATGACATAATGTGAGGATTGAGAGCTTACACATACACGTGCTCTTTCTTTTAGGATTCACCAGCAACGTGAGAGGGAGGAGGAAGGCGACCTCATTCTCTGTTTTCTCTCGAAGAACACATTCTCTCTCATTCTGTCATTGTGAGACTTAAATCAAGGTAATGATATCTTCATTTCTCACTTGTTGATGCTATGATAATCTCCGAGGATCTCGGTGTTCGGAAGAATATTTTGATTTTAAGAATTCATATTCTGATTCACCATTCGTTGATCCGAGTAGGAGGTCTAGCAATTTGATACTGGAATTGGTTCGGTGTAACTTCCTCTTTAGTTATTTTCACTATTGATCGCCGGTTTGCACCTCTCCAAATTGTTTGCTCTTACATTGGAAATGTTCGAGGTCATATCTCTGGGTATTAGCTCTTTACTATTAGGGAGGATTTTGCCGTTGTTTTCTTGGCTTTGGGGATGAGGTGATTCATAACATAATGTGAGGATTGAGAGTTTTTCATGAATGGACCAAAGCATCATCACTCACACCGGATGAGAGAGAACGAGAATGTGATAAAATTTGCTTTGGGAGGGTAGAGATAGGGATAGCGATAGAGAAAGATCGGGCTTTGTTGTCCTAGAAATTTGCATTGTGATGAGGACCTGCTTTAGCTATAGGAGGGTGGTTGTCGTTCAACGGTGGCTTCTTCTTCTCTCCTCTCGGCAGTCTTTAAGTTTCCACTCCCAAGCTACGTTTGCCTCTCTGTCTCTCTATCTCTCTCTCTCACACACACACATCTTCTCAAAGTTCCATCTTTATCAATAGGGGTTTCAAGCATTTTAGTGGCGTTGACCTGGTTTGTTGTTGAATTTGCATTGCTTTTGTCTTGGCAATTTCTGGGTTTTTTTTAGTTGGCCTTGAGGATGCTTGGTGCTAAAGACTGTTGAATGAGTTGGTGAGAGTGTGGACTTGTTTTGAGTCTCTCTTCTTTTTTATCTTGCTCATGAAGACTTTTTTGTGGTTTCTTTTTGTTTGGTAAGCTGTTAACACATCTACACCTTTTTGTCTTTCTATTCTAGGCATTTTTGATCCTCAAACTCTTTCCCCCTCTTGTCCAATTGTAACTCGCTTCCTTCCTTCTTTCATACTTTAGGTTGCTCGATTATTCATTTCTGCGATCTTGATCTGCTTCTTCTATTTACATTGTCAATGCTCTTTATAGTGGAAATTCAGTCTCTTGCAAGAGCTTGTGCTTGTTTTGAAGATATACAAACTTCATACTCTCATGCTTAATGCTGCTTCCTTTTTTTGTATTGCTAGTGACTTGGGATTCGGATCCCTTGCTATAGAGGCTCCCAAATTTCCTCTCTCTCCTCAGATCTGTCGGGATTAATTGAGGGAGACCTTCTCTCAACTTCCTCCATTCGCATCCCCTTGATACCAGCCTCCGCCGAATCGCTGTCCCCGTTGCGGCTCCCTACACACCGCGGAACCGCACCCTCATCCTCACGGAGAACAGCTCCATTTTTTCTTCACTTCGAGCTTGAAGTTGATTTAGGGCTTCGACCTGAGCTTTTGCCTTTGCTTCTCTGCCTGAAGATATGCATGAGATTGCTCTTGCAGTTGAGCCGTCAACGTTAAGTCTGAGGACGCTTGGCTTCGGAGGTAATTCACTGCACTCTACTGGCCTTTTGCTCCTTTGGAGGTAAAGTGAATGCTTTGTAAATTGAATGCTAATGCCCCTTGGTATTGTATGTCACTTGTCTATGCTATTTTAGGTTTGTTGAAATGCCGAAGGAATACTATGTTGTTTTCAATGGCCGTAATATCCGCATATACGATAGTTGGCCTCAAACTAAAGTCCAAGTAAGTGGTTTTAGTAATGCTAATTACAAAGGATATAGCAATTGGGAAGCTACAAAACAAGTATACTTGAAATTTTTCAATATGTAGGAGTTGCCAATGACAATTCATTTGCCTACAGGATTTCATCCCAAAAATGAACATCTGAAGCAAGTATATTAGTTGCTTACTCTTGTAGTAAGACACTTTAATTTTTCAATGGTTTAGGGATGTAACAATTATATGGTTTCTTGTTATGTCTAATTAGGACGATGCTTGTCCCAATAGATGTAGCCGTATAATAATGGGACTGGAAATTGAGTTGGAATAAACCTGATTTCAGCTAGAACAAACCCGAAGGGAGCTGGAACAAAACCAATGTTCACATCGATTGACTATACAAGAATTGGGACATACCTAAGGTTTGCTTTGATTGACAGTACAAGAGTTACAGAATGTAAGGGAGGTGAATGACAGCTTCCGAGATATGATTAGTGCCTTCAAGAATGTCAACATCGATTAGAAATGCTCCTGGCATTATTGTCTCGTGGAAAATGTAGCTTGAACTTATAGGATGTGAAAAAGATCTTAGAATTTGCATTTATGCATTCATAATCACTCAAAAGTACATGTTACCTTTTTTCTAGAGATTTAGAACTTCTTAATGAATTTTTTTGTTGCATGAGGAGGACGAACCGATTTGCACATCCTTCATCTTAGTTTGTTGTAGATGCTACCAATTGCTGCTATTTCTGGATGGGTTTGGGTGTATTAAATTTAATGGTCAGGTTTGTAGTCAGATAATCTTTTTCAAGGTCATGGCAAGTAGTGGATTCCTTTTTCTTTAGTTTAGCTGAAGTTGCTGTATCTAAAACTGATGCAACCTTTTCTATTGACTGTGTTTTAGAATTAGTTTACGAGTTTTTCAAGTAGTTGTTGATTAGGTATACATTTTTTTATCTATTTTTTAATTTTAGTGTAAATGTAATTGCAGAAAGATTTTTATAAGAGGTTTAACAAGAGAGATGACTACTCGTTAGTTGTTTGTATTGGATCAGCTTTCCTGTGTATCATTGTTTAAAACATGTGACTTCGGTCGATGAATTGATTGTATTATTTATGCAGCACAATTTGTCAAGTACTTTAGTAAATACAGTGATATTACGGATTCCGTCATTATGAGGGACCAGAAGATTGGGGAGCCTCGTGGATTCGAGTTTGTGACATATGCAGATCCCTCTGTTCTTGATAAAGTCATTGAGGAGACTCATATTATTAATGGGAAATAGGTCTGTTAAAACACATTTTGTGTACACAACTGGATTTGTTTTGTAATTACAAGCTTTGTGCTTGATTTGGTTGGATAGTAGTGTCTGTGTTGGATAATAGGTCGAACAAATAGAAAGCAAAATTAATGTCTCTATACGTGCTCATAAACTATGATACCACTACACTAGATGCGCCGTCATGTTGTTGGACCACACAGTCATAATTTATAGTTAACTTAATGTTGCACTAGGGCATCATGTAGCTCTTATTTGAAATTTCCCTTAAAGCGCAAAGCCATCCTATCATGACAAAAAATTGGTAGAATGATCAAATGAAGAGGCTAGGGAGAGTGTCCAGTTTTTGTTCTCTATCTTGACTGCAAATCTCTAGAATCACAAAGAATGACTGCTACTAATGAGTTTTGAGCAACAATGAAAACCTACTAGCATCCACCACATTTGGATGACAGGATCCTATATTTAGCAATGTGTTAACTCAAGAATGCGATCGATGCATTGAAGGGAAATGGATCTCATTACAACATCGGCAGAAAAATGACTAATGAGGCACGACTCTGGCATCCACCACATTTCGATGCATCATGCAATCATCTGCGATAGATGCAGTGTTCAATATAGAATGATCTATTTGAAGTTGAAGCATATGCATTCAAAAGTGTTTCCACCAAAAAGTATACAGCTCAATGATTTAATGTATGTTAGTGCCTACTTTTGTAATTACATATGAAACCAGACACTCGAACAACCTCACCTTCATTAAAGTTTTAATAATTTAGCTAGCCTTCCTCGAACAGTTTTCTGACTTGCCTTGAAACCTTTTGATTTCCCTTTTGATTCCTTTCTCTTGGCCTCCTGTTTAATCACCTCCTCTCCAAGTGCTAGCGACGTATCTTAGGATCAGCCCAGCCCTTTCCCCACTAGAAAAAGTGAAAAATGATTTCCCTTTTCTCCCCGAGAGAAGCATATCGGCTTCAGGAAATATGTACAAGCTTTCCTCTCTTTGTGATTCCACAAAATCATGTCCCCGTTCTGTTAGCTCAGGATAATTGATCTGAACAGGAGCCTGTAAAAAGGAAGTCATGAATACTAAGGAGCCCATAACAATGCAGATATGTACCTCCAATCGAATGTGCATCCAAACATGTAAGACTAAAGTGTCTCTCAATGTGTGCAAATCTAATGGAACTAAACACCCATGCAAGCATTTCCCTCCTATAAACTGAACTTCGAACTGATGGCAAGCATACCAAGAGAGTATACAGAGCCATTGCTAACAATAATGTCCTTGATATCTATGTTGTCCAGTTATGAGACGATGGCAAGACAGAATTTACTCCTTGCTGTATATTCTCCAACAAAATGGCTAATTGAATTCATTATAAGAGTACGTACCTTCTAATCACTCTCTTGGATGTATCCTTTACTTTCCATAACTCGAGCGAGACCTTGGCACCATAACATGTCAGTTGCTATGTATTTAGGAGACTGCAAAGGGGAACTTTAGCACATAAGGTAACAGCTAGCATCGTATAAAGAATAAAATGGATATATGCAACACCTATCACAAAAAAGAAAGTGACTCATCGTTGAACAAATTTGTACACACTTCTTTTTTACCATTTCAAGTGTCACATTTTAGCACTAGCAGGAACAAGCTAACAAAAAGACCTGACAAGCAGTGAAGCATTATCATGCCCCGGACCTGTCGAACACGCGACATGCTATTTCTTGCCATTCACTCATCACCTGGCCAATACTAGCAACGGCAGGACTCATTGCGGCCAAACGACAGCTACCAAATGCGACAGCAAAAAGCGCACAATCCCCTGACAACACACATGCAGGATAGAGAGATAAAGAAAATCGAATTTACATACATAGCATCTAACAATAAAGGTTTTATATAATTTGGGGAAGACTATCATCTGAACCACAAAAACAACCTTAGCCAGAATAAAAAAGGTAACAGGCTAAACAAAAAGTGACTAATCTCCAACTGCGCCTCCTCGGGAACTCTTCTCCTCTAGCAAGGGCTACTCCTCCAGATCAGACTCCTCGATATCGGGACAATCATATCTATGGTTGATGGTCTAAAAGGGCAATCGCACAAATATGAGTCGGAACTCAGCAAGCACACACCTAAATCCAATTAGAACAGCATGCACCTAATGTCAGAATGTAAACCCTCACATGAATATTATGGTTTCAGATCATACAGATGCAAATACAGATGCGCAGTGATTTTCTTGGGGTCATCGGTGGCTCAATGGCACTCCCAAACCGAAGCCCACCGGTGGCTTTAGCACTTTCAATTCCGCGCCACGTCGTAACGTCTCAGGCCTGTGCCTCAACCATGTCTAAACACACGCGAAGTTGCACCTTGTCTCTCACTGCTACCCCGTGTCAGCCACGTTCAGGCGCGAAGTGTCAACGACTGTGCTCAACTAGCTCTTGCGATTGGTACCCTCCTTAATAACCCCCCGCATTCCTGGTTGCCCCCTAAACACTTTCGCGCCATCTCCAGACGGTTTTTGCACTCCGCCAATGCACATGTCTCATGCTAGCATGTCGATTAATGATGAGCAATCTAGAGTACTCAATTAACTCGACTTTTAACTATTCATGCAAGTCAGTTTTTGCCACATGCAATTCTCAAGATTATTCACATAAGCATACAATTTACCTCAAGATATATCAAATATAATACCAAGCATTTCATGTTGCAAAAACTCACATTTGGGGACCCGATTTTCCATTCTAAGTTGTTTAGGTTCAAGGGCAAGTAGTTCGACACCATGGAAAATTCTAGAGTCCGCGAAAGGGCTAATTTACCCCTGTAGCTAGCAATAAATAATCAATATTTGACGTTCAGGAAATTAATATTTTTCATCACAAGATTTTCCCTACCAGTCCCTAGCATACCCTATATTCTACGTCAATTTTAGAAATATGCTCACCCAAAATTGAGTTCGAGCTTGGGATGGCGGAACGATCATAGCTCGGTTGAACGGCAAGCTTGGATGAGCGACGGTGATAAGGTGGCTCGACCAAATGACGACGAGTTCGGGCCACGGACGACGATGAGCACGGGCCACGGACGATAACGAGCTCAAGCTAAAGCAACGATGGGCTCGGGCCAAAGCGAGACGGCCATGAGCTGTGGCGAGCTTGAGAAGTGGCCGAGAGTCAAGTTGCCTTGATGAAAACGCAACAGAGAGCGAGCAGCTGCTGCTGCAAAATGGAGTACACGCCGCAGTAGAAATATTTCCAGCTATTGAGAAGATGAAGACTAACCAGTCGAGAGTCCACAAGCTGTCACCAAGGAAGAGAAAATAGCGCAGCAGCAGCAGGAACAAGCTAAAGATGCAGACGAGCAGGAAAAACAGCAGTGAAGTAGCACAAGGATTCAGCCGAGGGAGTGGTCGAGAAGTAGTAGAACCAGCAATCAAAAGAGCAGCAAATGAAGGGAGAGCAACCCAGCTTCAGCAGATTCACGACAGACCAAGAAGAAGTAGTAGCTCAGTAACATGTGGCCGAGAGCAACTTCAACAGAGAAGACCAAAGGAAGACGCAGCAGCAATCCAAGGAGGTACAGCTATGGTTGACCAAGAAGGAGAAAGGGACAGTAGTAACACGCATGTGCAGATCGAGAATGAAGAAACAGCAGCGGCAAGAAAAATTCCTGCAGCTGCTGAGCCCGCCAGCCGAGAGGAGTTGCAGCAGCCGAACCAACTGAAGGAAAACCAAAAGTAGAAGAAGAAGAAGAAGAAGAAGAAGAAGAAGAAGAAGAAGAAGAAGAAGAACCAGCTGAAGACGCAGAGGTTCCAGCGGCAGCAGCTGCAAGTTCAAGTGGCTGTGTGAAGAAGAAGCAAAAACAGATGCAGCAGCAAGCAAAACTCAGCAACAGATCCTCCAGCCGCCGAGAGAAGAAGGGAAGACAACAGCAGAGAAGCTGGGGCAGCAACTCAGCCGAGAGTAGAGAGCTGCAGCAAAATTCACGAGTAGCAAAAGAACCAGTAGCAACCGAGAGGTTCTAGCCGAGAAATTGAAGAAGACGCATCAGAAAGAAGAAGCCAGCTGCAGCAAGTTTCTCCCGTGAACAGCAAGAGTGGGCAGCCTCCAAATGATGAGAGTTTGTGTTATTTGCATGGGAAATGTTGCTCAGCCGTGATAGTGGAGCAGGTCAGCCGAAATTCCATCCAACGAAGGAGTCCCAGCTCAGGTTTTTGTGTGCAGAAGCTGAGGAAATTCAAGAGGGCACGTGGCTTTGAGGATTCGGTTGAGGAGAAGAAGTTTCAGCCGAAAAAGATAGGTGGATCCACATTGAATTCTCTTGTCCTCACATACATGACTTTTGAGGGACGTCACAGCATTTGTCCACCATATCTAAGAATATCTGATCACCCTTTCAATACAAGAAGAGGAGAAAGGACAATGAATAGATAAACTGCCAGGAAGAGGACGCTATATTTGAACTGCCGCTCCCTCAAGGAGGCTGCTGCTTGTAGTTGTTTTTTTTTTTTAAGGGGGGGGGGGGGGGGGGGTTGTTGTGTGGTTGTGTTGTGTTGGTTAGGAGGGGTTCCGTGTGTGAGAGAGTACCTGCTCCTCTGATTTTATTGACTAAGAACCTCAGATGTAGCTCCTCAACATACTTTCTTTGTTTGACGCCATGATGCGTTATATCATGATCACATGTGTCGGCGGTGTATCCACTATTTCCCCAAGACAAGGCATAATGTTTCTGCATCACAGGGATTTAGACATTACCTATCACCATCTGTCACTATACAATAACTTTATAATTTGCAAGTAAAGCCATCTAAAAACAAGGAAGATTGTGACGTCCTTAGAATTCGTTTGCTAAACACAAGAAAAGTGTTGCATGTTTGACCCACTTTTCCTCTCTCCTTCGGTTGAAACTCACCTCACGTGCCTCCACTTTCCTCTTCTACTTTATCATCATCTGCTGAGCTCCACTTTCCACGTGAGTAAGACAAGAAAAATCTGATGATAGAGCCCCTATTCTACTGTTCATGCATTAATGAGGAACTACAGCTGGCCTCCCCTTCTCATTTCTTCTTCGTCCATTTTTTTAGTTGGTCTTTGCCTAAAATTTTTGCTACTGGAACCTGCCGTTGCTGCCCCATCTCTCTCGGCTGCTCACTGCTTTTTCTTGCTCCCTTTTCCTCGGCTGAAGTTGCAGCTGCAATCTCTTCTTTCTCCCTCATTCACACTTTCTCTCGGCTGATTTGGTTGCTGTGATGCTTCATATCTCTCAACTTAATTACTGCTGCAGCTTCTGCTGGTACTTGTTGCGCTGTATTCTTCCTCTTCACTTCATCCCCTCAACTGCTGGAACTTGTTGAGCTGCTGTCCTCCATCTTTGTTCGTGGCTTGCTGCTGGAATTTCTACTCCTCTGCTGTGAAGTTGCAGCTGCTGTCTTGCTGCTGGATTTCCTTCTATCTTCTCGGCTTCTCGCGTCCAGCACGCGCACCCGGAGGAAATCGGCTCGTTCGGGGTCGTCCGACGTCCGAATCGAGCTCCGTTTTCGCCTGTGTACTCGTAAGACTTCAAACTTCGATATTCTAGAAGCGGATCAGCGAAAAACCTCCTAGAAAATTCCCAATTTTGATTCAAAGTTGACCCCGATTTGCCCGTGTTTGTTTGTAGCTAATTCCTCACCCTCTCGGCTGAAGTTGCTTTGCTCGAAGCTCGATCATCGTCGTCCGTGGCCCGAGCTCAAAGTCGGATTTTTAGGTGAGCACATTTCTAGACTTGACTTAGAATGTCGGGTATGCTAGGGACTAGTAGGGAAAATTTTATGACAAAAAAATATTAAATTCCTTGAATGTAGAGTATCGATAAATTGCTACTAGTCATAAGAGTAATATTGGTAATTTTTGCGGACTCTAGAAATTACCCTGTATGCTAGATTGCTTGCCTTTGAGCCTAGGTAACTTAGAATGAAAATCGAGCCCTGGAATGCGAGTTTGACAACGTGAAATACCTGTTTATTATATCTGATTTATTTTGAGTTGAATTGTGTACTCTGGTGAATAATCTTGGGAAATGCATGTGGTAAAGTTGACTTGCATGAGTGTTTATGGGATGGGCTAATTGAGAATTTTGTGATGCTCATCATTGATCTGCATACTGGCATGAGACATGTGTGTTTGGCGGAGTGCGTAGAATCGTGCGGGACGGCCCGGCAGTGTCTAGGGGGCCACCGGGAATGCGGGGTGATAAGGAA
>JAGVVM010000538.1:0-62194 GCA_019149425.1 Psidium friedrichsthalianum | reverse complement strand
TTTCAGATTCTTACTAGGGGCAACAACTCGAACAAGTCCTATGAGTTGGCGCTGCAGGATTAAATCAGCTGGTAATTGTTTTCCTTTTTCTTCTCCCCCTCTTGCTCCTCAATCGTTGGTTATTCTGAAAAATTAAAAGTGAGATTTTTTTAGAGGGACAGAAAATTGTTAAAACACTTCTTCATAGGTTCTTAACGGATTTGAGTTTATCATTGTTTCGTGAGGATCATGCTATGGTTTTACTCGGGATTTGGTTGGATAATGGAAGGGAAGACAACTTGGTGAAGAGTTCGGGTAAAAATCTAAATCTTTTGCGCGATGGAATTGCGGGAAAATTCAAATTTGGAACTTCCTTCCAATTTTCTGCACCCCTTGCTCCCAACATTGCCCTCGAAATGATCCAAGTGATCTTTAAGAAAAAAGTTAGGTGAAAAATATTTGTTATTGGTAAATCGGTTGAGCCCATAACTACTAATTTGATTCATAGGCGCAATTTGTTTGTAGCCATAACTCAATTGCACTTATGTTTAGTAATCTGCATTGATAGATGGTAATAGGACAATGTTAACAGTTAGAAATTAATTAACTAATGGAGTAGTAAAATACATAGAATTATCGCAAGTGGCGGTAACTATGCTCAGTATTGTGCTCAACAATAGTTAGAGAAAATTATTGGAGCAAAACTCATCATATTCTTTTGGCCAACAAGCAGAACTCATGGTTGGAATTGAGAAGTTCTGTAACGCGGATGACAATCTGAATCCAAATTTCAAAGTCTCCCACAAAGACGTGACCAAATTATTGGAGCACTATATCCAGCAGAAAGTAGTCGTCCAATCTGTTCCTACCAGAACCATACCACCCTGACCCAGAGAGTCTTGCTATGACATGGAGCATGCAAGTTCATGCCAATGAAATGGGCGTAATCCTCGGAATGTTTTAACCTAATGAATCTTTGAAATGCATTTCGAACTGGGAAGAGGCTACAATCAACATCGGCAATTCAATTTTTTTCTTTTTCTCTTTTTTTTCGGGGCAAGAGAGAGACGGAAATCTCGGGCCAGCATTACCTGTAACTGCATGCATCACCTACTGTGCAACATATTGACCTCGTGAGAAAGATGTAGGAACGAGGTGATGCCTGGACTGAAGTAGCTAAAAGGAGATTTCCAGATCTGTGAACAAGATGATTATCTTTGGGTTTTTAAAGGCTCCAGCATCCTTGAGAGTAAGATCCTTCAAAAGCCAGGTTATACAAGAAGTGAGAGAAGGCTCCTTACACAACTACAGGAACAAAAATCCCAACACATGTATTGAGTGGTTTTCCGAAACAAAACCATTCCTAAAAACAAGATCCTTTTACTTTTGGAAAGGGGCTTTACACCTCACATATGCTTGTCTATACATCGCAACCAGTGATAGCAGCAAATAAACCCCACATTCACCATCAAAGCATCGGAGGGAAAATACGTGAGTAAGGAGATACAACAGCTTCCTGCACATACTTCTTGGAATTGTTGGTGTCAGGAACCCAGCGTATCTCGCTTATGTTGGGAGTCTCGACATAAGTCATGGTAAATTCGCCCACCTTCTTTATGCTCCCTCTCTTCCCTGCTCTCAACAGAAGTTGGTTCCTGTTGTAAGAGAAAATTCCGTTGGTCATATGGATAATATCCCCAGGCTTGAACAGGTCGCACTCCTCACCCCAAAACTGGAAATGCACTGCCGCGCTCTCATCGGCCACAAGCGCCAAGCATGTCTTGCTCTGGCCTTCCGTGGCTACATTGCCTTTGTCCAAAAGAATAAATTGCGTGGTTATGTTGTTTAGTGCAGCCGGTACTATATCTTTGATAGAGAGCATACTGATGTAACCTGAAAAGAGAAGATACCAGATTTCAAAAAGTACTCATCTATACCAAATTAAAGCTTGTCACTGAACTATGTGACCAAGAAGTCAAAAGGAAAAGTACATATGGAGGCAACCCTAACTATGTTCACTTTCGCAATGAACTCATGCATAAACATGAACTAGCTAGTCTTATGCAATATAGATGAGTTTTGGATGTAGCAGAATACAGCAACAAACAATTTCTTCTTTACCCAAAAAAAAATTATAACTTTACCCAAAAAAACAACCAACAATTTCTTGCTGCGTAGGCTTCTTTCAGTCTCAACTCAACCTCATATGATCAGCTACCTTTGAATTTTTTTAAATTTTAAATTTTTATTATCTCTTTTTTTTTTCTTTTACCATCTTTTCTCCTTTGTCGGTCTCTTTCCTCCAGAACACGAGTTCTGCTTCTCTAAATTTCCTTTTAACCATTTCATTCGGACTTCCAAAGACACACATGTTAAACACACATTTTACTACTTCAGAGAGTGAATTCTTCCACATGCATGTCTTTCATTCGTATATCTCTTTCATTTTACACAAACTCCTCAATCCTGAACACACGCACCCTTACTGCTGCAATCTCCATTCAGTCACACATCACATGAAAAGCCATTATACTCCGCTTTAAATGCAGACAGAATATGCTAAAATGCTAATTATCATGACTCCCTCAGTAATTACACTGAACACAAGAACAAAACACTGTTGACGCAAGAACTTGTCCTCCGCTGCACACACTTTAATTCGAAGAACGATACACAAACATTTTTAAATCCACTCAAGACCTCTTTCAGTTTCCTCCATCACCAGAAAACAAGAAACTCATGTTAATGGCTCACTCAGTTATACTATACAAGTCAAGGCAGATTTTACTTGCTTCGTATATTGACCCACATTCGATAGAAAAGTTAACAAAGTAAACCAGAATTGCAGATGAAATGTGCACATCAAATCATGACTTATGGAAACCTCGGCCATTGGTCTGGATCACAGACATCAGAGATGGAATGGATGAGACAGACGTTTTTATTATGATTTGAGCAAGCAAGAAGCATCCAGACATCCTGGTGCAGGGACAATTATCAAATCTGCACACTGCTTCGCTCAGGAGTAATAACACAAACACATAATAGGCATTTCAGCCAAAAGATCAAATCTGCACACTGGCTTCGCTCAGGAATATTATCAAACGTCTGGCAGACGTTGTGAGTCGAGAGATCAAACGCAATGAGGAAGCAGCGATTGCGAACAAGACAATAACGACATCATCATAAGAAGCTGAAATCATCAATGGATGCTCGATCATGGTCCATTTTCACGCCGTTCATGAGCGACAGAAACCAAGTTCGAAGGATTTACCTAAATGGGGAGGAATCCTGATCACAATCGGTATCCCAATTAATAAGAGAAATTCCTGATCTGGCCACGGCACACCAAAACTATAGAAACCCCCCACGAACGCACTAACAGCAAATTGAAGCTATGTCCCAAAGAGCTCCACGCCAATGGGCATGTTGATTAGCTGAAGAAGTTGGGGATCGGGCTTTGGTGGCTAGCCCTAATAAGCCACGGGTTTTAAATGAAGTGTTTGAGATGGAATTGTCAGGGATTGGGCACACCCCTGACATTCCAGCACTTACGAGCCTTAGTGGCTCAAGATAGGCCCAACTTAGTTTTCCTCATGGAGACTAAGAATAAAGAAACAATAGTGGAAAGAGTTAGAAGGCATCTCAATTCAGTTCAGGGGAGATGGTCAATCCAGTGGGTATCGCAGGGGGATTAGCCATCTTTTGGGATGAAACAGTGGATGTAAAGGTGGAGTATAAATCCAAGGACCTCATTGATATAATTTGCAGGGATATGGACAGCAGCTCGATTATGAGGATCTCATTCTTGCATGCCTCTACTAATTTTCAGGAAAGGGTTCTCCTATGGCAAACTTTACGTACAATCCATGAAAGGAATTGGCTTCTGTGGATTTGCATGGGTGACTTTAATGAAGTGTTGTACAACTGGGAAAAGGTCGGGAAGAGGGAGGTCGATAATTATAGAATGGTGGCATTCCGTGAGTTGATAGATGACTGTGCATTAATGGACATCGAGAGCAAAGGGTGTGCATTTACGTGGACGAATAATCGTGACGGAGCTGATTTGGTAAAAGAAAGGTTGGATAGAGCTTTATGCAATGAGGAGTGGAGGGTATTATTCCCAAATGCGGAAGCCTTTGCCTTACCCACAATCGGATAGGACCACAGCCCCATTCTTCTCGATTTATATCCCAACTGGACTAAAAGAAGGAGAGAATTTAGATTCGAAGCTTTCTGGTTAGAGGATGAGGGGTGTGCTAAAGTGGTAGAAGACGCTTGGCATGACCAGCATTCTTATTATTCAGATTTTGTACTTAAGACAAAGAGAGTCGCAACTGAATTGGGGACTTGGAGTAGGAGAAGGTTTCCCAATGCATCTAAAAAGGTGCAATCCATTAACAGAAGGATTACGGAGCTGACAAATGAGGTTAATGGGAACTCCAGAAAAGAAGAACTAAGGGGACTACAGGCAAACTGGATTCACTTTGGAGGCAAGAAGAGTTATTTTGGGGAATGCGCTCGAGGATTAATTGGTTAAAATGGGGCGATAGAAATACAAAGTTTTTCCATGCTACGACTATTCAAAGAAGACAAAAAAACAAAATCTCCTACTGAGAATAGATGACCAGAGTTGGAGCAGGGATCCCGCAGTTTGAAAGAACATATTTGTAACTTCTACCAATCCCTCTACGAAACAGTGGGTCCTAGGGACTTCCAACCTATCCTAGATCGATGCTCAAGCCCTGTGTCAGAGGATATGAATGAAGCTCTATTGAAGCAAGTTACTATGAAAGAAGTGCGAGATGCAGCTTTCCATTGGGAGCCACTAAGGCGCCAGGCCCGGATGGCCTTAACGGGCTCTTTTACCAACATCACTGGTTGATAATCAACAAGGACGTGTTCAGATTGGTGGATGATTTCTTCAAAATAGGTTTCTTCGATCCTGCCCTCAACACAACTCATATTATTCTCACCCTAAAGTCTCAAATCCTGAAAGTGTCCAATTTAGACCTATAAGCCTTTGCAATTTCAACTATAAAATCATTGCAAAGGTTATGGCTAATCGGCTAAAACCTGGCTCCCCGAATTGGTAGCTACTGAACAAAGTGCATTTGTTAGCAACCGCGGCTACTCCTTTGAGTCAAAGCCTAAATGCAGATAAGCTAATATGGACAAAGAACCACTCAAGGTCCTACACAGTCAAAAGTGGGTATAACTCCACTTACCCCGTAGTCACCGCAGAACCAGACAGAGCAAACTCCTCATACCAACCACCCAAAGATCTATGGCCTAAACTCTGGAAGCTACAAATTTTCCCTAAAGTTCAATTCTTTATGTGGAGTGTGTGCACCAACTCTCTTCCTACAAAGGAAAACCTCCATAAGAAGAAGGTATTACCTGATCAATGTGCCCCTTGTGTCAACAAGTGCCAGAGACAACCGAACATCTGTTTATCTTGTGCGAATGGACACAGGAAATATGGTCAGAATCCAGATTTCGGATGAACTGTTCACCAACAACCATTACAAGAATCGAAAAGTGGGTTCACGAAGCCCTCACCTCTTACACAGATGCGTCGTCTAGAGCTCTGTTCGCTGGAGTCCTGTGGCAGATCTGGAAAGCAAGAAACTTGAAGGTTTTCCAAGATCGAAAACCCAATTCAATCGCAATCTTAGAAGAAGCACAAATACTGGTCGGCAACTATGAAAAATGGGCTCCAAGAAAGACTAAGCCAAAGGAAAAGGACAGATCTTTACCTGCTCAGTGGACTCCCCCCTCGGCGAACTCTTTGAAATTGAATGTTGACTCCTCGTGGCTCAGTGACACCTTGGCTGGAGCGTCGGCCGGGATCCTTAGGAACTCTAACGCGATCGTCGTTGATGGCTTCGCGAAGACTATTCATGCCTCTTCCCCACTTAGCGCAGAAACCCTGGGAGTTCGAGAAGCTTCGTCGTGGTTGAAGAAGACACGTGGACTCCAGAGAACAGAACTTAAGTCTTCCCTTGATCTGCACGCAGACTTATCTTGTGACAGCTTATCAGTGGTGGAGTTCATTTTAGGCATGAAGGAGAGCCCATGGACCACACGGACAATTGTGGAGGATTGCTGCAGTTTACTGGCCAGCTGAAGAACGTCAAAATTTCTTTCGGCCACGAGAAACTAATAGGGCTGCAGATTGGGCAGCAAAAGCACTTTTATCCAGCTCCCTCCCCTCTACATGGCTTTATTCAATACCCGCCCCCCTTCTGCTCATTTTATGTCTTGATGTCGAAAACTCTAGTTTATTTCGGGCTCTTGACGTAATGAAAGTTTATTCTCTGACCAAAAAAAAAATGGGCATGTTGATTGATTTGTGTCGCGTCCGTGGCCGCGATCCCGCGTCAGAGCCATGGCGTCCTAGGTTCACCACGTTAAATTGTCAAGCCAATAGTATACGTGGTGAACCTAGGACGCCATGGCTCTGACGCGGGATCGCGGCCACGGACGCGACACAAATCAATCAACATGCCCATTTTTTTTTTGGTCAGAGAATAAACTTTCATTACGTCAAGAGCCCGAAATAAACTAGAGTTTTCGACATCAAGACATAAAATGAGCAGAAGGGGGGCGGGTATTGAATAAAGCCATGTAGAGGGGAGGGAGCTGGATAAAAGTGCTTTTGCTGCCCAATCTGCAGCCCTATTAGTTTCTCGTGGGCCGAAAGAAATTTTGACGTTCTTCAGCTGGGCCAGTAAACTGCAGCAATCCTCCACAATTGTCCGTGTGGTCCATGGGCTCTCCTTCATGCCTAAAATGAACTCCACCACTGATAAGCTGTCACAAGATAAGTCTGCGTGCAGATCAAGGGAAGACTTAAGTTCTGTTCTCTGGAGTCACGTGTCTTCTTCAACCACGACGAAGCTTCTCGAACTCCCAGGGTTTCTGCGCTAAGTGGGGAAGAGGCATGAATAGTCTTCGCGAAGCCATCAACGACGATCGCGTTAGAGTTCCTAAGGATCCCGGCCGACGCTCCAGCCAAGGTGTCACTGAGCCACGAGGAGTCAACATTCAATTTCAAAGAGTTCGCCGAGGGGGGAGTCCACTGAGCAGGTAAAGATCTGTCCTTTTCCTTTGGCTTAGTCTTTCTTGGAGCCCATTTTTCATAGTTGCCGACCAGTATTTGTGCTTCTTCTAAGATTGCGATTGAATTGGGTTTTCGATCTTGGAAAACCTTCAAGTTTCTTGCTTTCCAGATCTGCCACAGGACTCCAGCGAACAGAGCTCTAGACGACGCATCTGTGTAAGAGGTGAGGGCTTCGTGAACCCACTTTTCGATTCTTGTAATGGTTGTTGGTGAACAGTTCATCCGAAATCTGGATTCTGACCATATTTCCTGTGTCCATTCGCACAAGATAAACAGATGTTCGGTTGTCTCTGGCACTTGTTGACACAAGGGGCACATTGGATCAGGTAATACCTTCTTCTTATGGAGTTTTCCTTTGTAGGAAGAGAGTTGGTGCACACACTCCACATAAAGAATTGAACTTTAGGGAAAATTTGTAGCTTCCAGAGTTTAGGCCATAGATCTTTGGGTGGTTGGTATGAGGAGTTTGCTCTGTCTGGTTCTGCGGTGACTACGGGGTAAGTGGAGTTATACCCACTTTTGACTGTGTAGGACCTTGAGTGGTTCTTTGTCCATATTAGCTTATCTGCATTTAGGCTTGACTCAAAGGAGTAGCCGCGGTTGCTAACAAATGCACTTTGTTCAGTAGCTACCAATTCGGGGAGCCAGGGTTTTAGCCGATTAGCCATAACCTTTGCAATGATTTTATAGTTGAAATTGCAAAGGCTTATAGGTCTAAATTGGGACACTTTCAGGATTTGAGACTTTAGGGGTGAGAATAATATGAGTTGTGTTGAGGGCAGGATCGAAGAAACCTATTTTGAAGAAATCATCCACCAATCTGAACACGTCCTTGTTGATTATCAACCAGTGATGTTGGTTAAAAGAGCCCGTTAAGGCCATCCGGGCCTGGCGCCTTAGTGGCTCCCAATGGAAAGCTGCATCTCGCACTTCTTTCATAGTAACTTGCTTCAATAGAGCTTCATTCATATCCTCTGACACAGGGCTTGAGCATCGATCTAGGATAGGTTGGAAGTCCCTAGGACCCACTGTTTCGTAGAGGGATTGGTAGAAGTTACAAATATGTTCTTTCAAAACTGCGGATCCCTGCTCCAACTCTGGTCATCTATTCTCAGTAAGGAGATTTTGTTTTTTTGTCTTCTTTGAATAGTCGTAGCATGGAAAAACTTTGTATTTCTATCGCCCCATTTTAACCAATTAATCCTCGAGCGCATTCCCCAAAATAACTCTTCTTGCCTCCAAAGTGAATCCAGGTTTGCCTGTAGTCCCCTTAGTTCTTCTTTTCTGGAGTTCCCATTAACCTCATTTGTCAGCTCCGTAATCCTTCTGTTAATGGATTGCACCTTTTTAGATGCATTGGGAAACCTTCTCCTACTCCAAGTCCCCAATTCAGTTGCGACTCTCTTGTCTTAAGTACAAAATCTGAATAATAAGAATGCTGGTCATGCCAAGCGTCTTCTACCACTTTAGCACACCCCTCATCCTCTAACCAGAAAGCTTCGAATCTAAATTCTCTCCTTCTTTTAGTCCAGTTGGGATATAAATCGAGAAGAATGGGGCTGTGGTCCTATCCGATTGTGGGTAAGGCAAAGGCTTCCGCATTTGGGAATAATACCCTCCACTCCTCATTGCATAAAGCTCTATCCAACCTTTCTTTTACCAAATCAGCTCCGTCACGATTATTCGTCCACGTAAATGCACACCCTTTGCTCTCGATGTCCATTAATGCACAGTCATCTATCAACTCACGGAATGCCACCATTCTATAATTATCGACCTCCCTCTTCCCGACCTTTTCCCAGTTGTACAACACTTCATTAAAGTCACCCATGCAAATCCACAGAAGCCAATTCCTTTCATGGATTGTACGTAAAGTTTGCCATAGGAGAACCCTTTCCTGAAAATTAGTAGAGGCATGCAAGAATGAGATCCTCATAATCGAGCTGCTGTCCATATCCCTGCAAATTATATCAATGAGGTCCTTGGATTTATACTCCACCTTTACATCCACTGTTTCATCCCAAAAGATGGCTAATCCCCCTGCGATACCCACTGGATTGACCATCTCCCCTGAACTGAATTGAGATGCCTTCTAACTCTTTCCACTATTGTTTCTTTATTCTTAGTCTCCATGAGGAAAACTAAGTTGGGCCTATCTTGAGCCACTAAGGCTCGTAAGTGCTGGAATGTCAGGGGTGTGCCAATCCCTGACAATTCCATCTCAAACACTTCATTTAAAACCCGGTGGCTTATTAGGGCTAGCCACCAAAGCCCGATCCCCAACTTCTTCAGCTAATCAACATGCCCATTGGCGTGGAGCTCTTTGGGACATAGCTTCAATTTGCTGTTAGTGCGTTCGTGGGGGGTTTCTATAGTTTCTTGGTGTGCCGTGGCCAGATCAGGAATTTCTCTTATTAATTGGGATACCGATTGTGATCAGGATTCCTCCCCATTTAGGTAAATCCTTCGAACTTGGTTTCTGTCGCTCATGAACGGCGTGAAAATGGACCATGATCGAGGATCCATTGATGATTTCAGCTTCTTATGATGATGTTGTTATTGTCTTGTTCGCAATCGCTGCTTCCTCATTGCGTTTGTTTGATCTCTCGACTCACAACGTCTGCCAGACGTTTGATAATATTCCTGAGCGAAGCCAGTGTGCAGATTTGATCTTTTGGCTGAAATGCCTATTATGTGTTTGTGTTATTACTCCTGAGCGAAGCAGTGTGCAGATTTGATAATTGTCCCTGCACCAGGATGTCTGGATGCTTCTTGCTTGCTCAAATCATAATAAAAACGTCTGTCTCATCCATTCCATCTCTGATGTCTGTGATCCAGACCAATGGCCGAGATTTCCATAAATCATGATTTGATGTGCACATTTCATCTGCAATTCTGGTTTACTTTGTTAACTTTTCTATCGAATGTGGGTCAATATACGAAGCAAGTAAAATCTGCCTTGACTTGTATAGTATAACTGAGTGAGCCATTAACATGAGTTTCTGTTTTCTGGTGATGGAGGAAACTGAAAGAGGTCTTGAGTGGATTTAAAAATGTTTGTGTATCGTTCTTCGAAGTAAAGTGTGTGCAGCGGAGGACAAGTTCTTGCGTCAACAGTGTTTTGTTCTTGTGTTCAGTGTAATTACTGAGGGAGTCATGATAATTAGCGTTTTAGCATATTCTGTCTGCATTTAAAGCGGAGTATAATGGCTTTTCATGTGATGTGTGACTGAATGGAGATTGCAGCAGTAAGGGTGTGTGTGTTCAGGATTGAGGAGTTTGTGTAAAATGAAAGAGATATACGAATGAAAGACATGCATGTGGAAGAATTCACTCTCTGAAGTAGTAAAATGTGTGTTTAACATGTGTCTTTGGAAGTCCGAATGAAATGGTTAAAAGGAAATTTAGAGAAGCAGAACTCGTGTTCTGGAGGAAAGAGACCGACAAAGGAGAAAAGATGGTAAAAGAAAAAAAAAAGAGATAATAAAAATTTAAAATTTAAAAAAATTCAAAGGTAGCTGATCATATGAGGTTGAGTTGAGACTGAAAGAAGCCTACGCAGCAAGAAATTGTTGGTTGTTTTTTGAGTAAAGTTATAATTTTTTTTGGGTAAAGAAGAAATTGTTTGTTGCTGTATTCTGCTACATCCAAAACTCATCTATATTGCATAAGACTAGCTAGTTCATGTTTATGCATGAGTTCATTGCGAAAGTGAACATAGTTAGGGTTGCCTCCATATGTACTTTTCCTTTTGACTTCTTGGTCACATAGTTCAGTGACAAGCTTTAATTTGGTATAGATGAGTACTTTTTGAAATCTGGTATCTTCTCTTTTCAGGTTACATCAGTATGCTCTCTATCAAAGATATAGTACCGGCTGCACTAAACAACATAACCACGCAATTTATTCTTTTGGACAAAGGCAATGTAGCCACGGAAGGCCAGAGCAAGACATGCTTGGCGCTTGTGGCCGATGAGAGCGCGGCAGTGCATTTCCAGTTTTGGGGTGAGGAGTGCGACCTGTTCAAGCCTGGGGATATTATCCATTTGACCAACGGAATTTTCTCTTACAACAGGAACCAACTTCTGTTGAGAGCAGGGAAGAGAGGGAGCATAAAGAAGGTGGGCGAATTTACCATGACTTATGTCGAGACTCCCAACATAAGCGAGATACGCTGGGTTCCTGACACCAACAATTCCAAGAAGTATGTGCAGGAAGCTGTTATATCTCCTTACTCACGTATTTTCCCTCCGATGCTTTGATGGTGAATGTGGGGTTTATTTGCTGCTATCACTGGTTGCGATGTATAGACAAGCATATGTGAGGTGTAAAGCCCCTTTCCAAAAGTAAAAGGAGCTTGTTTTTAGGAATGGTTTTGTTTCGGAAAACCACTCAATACATTGTTGGGATTTTTGTTCCTGTAGTTGTGTAAGGAGCTTTCTCTCACTTCTTGTATAACCTGGCTTTTGAAGGATCTTACTCTCAAGGATGCTGGAGCCTTTAAAAACCCAAAGATAATCATCTTGTTCACAGATCTGGAAATCTCCTTTTAGCTACTTCAGTCCAGGCATCACCTCGTTCCTACATCTTTCTCACGAGGTCAATATGTTGCACAGTAGGTGATGCATGCAGTTACAGGTAATGCTGGCCCGAGATTTCCGTCTCTCTCTTGCCCCAAAAAAAAAGAGAAAAAGAAAAAATTGAATTGCCGATGTTGATTGTAGCCTCTTCCCAGTTCGAAATGCATTTCAAAGATTCATTAGGTTAAAACATTCCGAGGATTACGCCCATTTCATTGGCATGAACTTGCATGCTCCATGTCATAGCAAAACTCTCTGGGTCAGGGTGGTATGGTTCTGGTAGGAACAGATTGGACGACTACTTTCTGCTGGATATAGTGCTCCAATAATTTGGTCACGTCTTTGTGGGAGACTTTGAAATTTGGATTCAGATTGTCATCCGCGTTACAGAACTTCTCAATTCCAACCATGAGTTCTGCTTGTTGGCCAAAAGAATATGATGAGTTTTGCTCCAATAATTTTCTCTAAACTATTGTTGAGCACAATACTGAGCATAGTTACCGCCACTTGCGATAATTCTATGTATTTTACTACTCCATTAGTTAATTAATTTCTAACTGTTAACATTGTCCTATTACCATCTATCAATGCAGATTACTAAACATAAGTGCAATTGAGTTATGGCTACAAACAAATTGCGCCTATGAAATCAAATTAGTAGTTATGGGCTCAACCGATTTACCAATAACAAATATTTTTCACCTAACTTTTTTCTTAAAGATCACTTGGATCATTTCGAGGGCAATGTTTGGGAGCAAGGGGTGCAGAAAATTGGGAAGGAAGTTCCAAATTTGAATTTTCCCGCAATTCCATCGCGCAAAAGATTTAGATTTTTACCCGAACTCTTCACCAAGTTGTCTTCCCTTCCATTATCCAACCAAATCCCGAGTAAAACCATAGCATGATCCTCACGAAACAATGATAAACTCAAATCCGTTAAGAACCTATGAAGAAGTGTTTTAACAATTTTCTGTCCCTCTAAAAAAATCTCACTTTTAATTTTTCAGAATAACGAACGATTGGAGCAAGAGGGGGAGAAGAAAAAGGAAAACAATTACCAGCTGATTTAATCCTGCAGCGCCAACTCATAGGACTTGTTCGAGTTGTTGCCCCTAGTAAGAATCTGAACAATCTGTGCCCCTTGAAACTTCCAATGGCCCAAACCAAATTTTTGACAAATGATGCGATTTGGAGATTAAATAATCAAAATCAGAGAAACATTTACAATACAATAGTAAATACCACTGGCAAGACTAACCCTGTACCCAGCTTTACTTCGTCAACACTTACAAAGACCTAATGTACATGTACATGTAATAATCTCAATGCGGAAGGGAAAAATGAAGGTGGGGAAAAAAAGAAACACACACTCACCAATAACTGGTAAAATTGCTACCACTCTCAAGCTATGTGTACACCTGTGCAACAAACAAGCCCAACTATCATATTCCACAATAGACTACTATGCCGCATGGCCTCGGGGTGGCGAATGCTCTGCCTGACCATGATGAGCTATAAATTAAGCCCGCTAATCCAGAAACGAAGATTCAGCATCTCCACACTATTTGGTTCAAATCAGATATATGCAAGGGAGCTTCGGTCAAGGTCGGGCTGTGGGCGACCCCTGGTAGGTGTCGGTGGTCTTTGAATGTTGAGCTCCTGAATTATACCAGAAATTTACAATAATTTATGGCTTACAAATGATTCGAGACTTTAAGAGGAAGGGAAAAAAAAATCAGGAAATGGCAAACAGGGCTTGCCTGCATCCAGGTGTCCTCAATGACACGCTCCGGAGATGTCTCCGGTGATTGAAGGGGAGGTGGCAGGGGATGTATCAACTTGGGCACGACGACCAAACCCCTTCCAACAACTAATATTGCTCCAGCATTGTTTGCAGTTCCTAAAAAGCATAGAGAGAATTAGAATTGCAAATGCACGCCATAAGGTCTGTCAGAAGCTCAGCACTACATTTGCTTACCACAGTAGTTAGTTGCAGAAAAGAGGGTAATCAACTGTCCCTGAGCAAACCGCTCAAACCCATCCATAACACATTCATGGGCCCTTATAATAAGTTGTAATTTGTTTTTCTTGCAGAAGTCTGTGACCCTGTCAGGCTGAAGTAAACAAGAGTCAATACTGTTCTTTGGAATAAGATTACTGCAGTGACTTTTAAGGACCTCAGCTGCAACCTACTTTCTAATTCTCTATGGTACAGTCAAAGTAAAATATCTTGGAAAATTAAGTGGCAATAGCACAAATAATGAGATTGGGGAGCAGGTTCAAACTGATTCTATTGGAGGATTGGAGGCTGGGGGGTTCTTGGACAAACATGAAATAATGAGACAGGGCAAGGAGAACGGAGATAATGCAATACAACTATAAATGTCGAGCAGATATTTTGCTAGGCTCAGCATTTCAATACCAACATCCATTCTTACTTTGATGGGCAAGCTGGACATAGCAGTCCCGGTAGCACTCACACTCAAAGGGATAAAGATCAAGTTTGATCAGTCACAAGCAGCTTACTCGGCAGCCCTTTACAGTGTCCTCCACTAAAGGGATTTTTGCACATAGGTTTTCCATATTCAAAATTAAACCGAAAAACAACTCTAACTAGTGTTTGCTGAAAATTCTGATTACCTGAATGTCTATCTGTTATCCACTAGCTAGGCTTCAAGGTATACACGTGACCCTACTTAGCTTAGAACTTGGTACAGACAATTGAGTAGCACAAAGAAGAGAGATAAAGGAGGGCACATATACCAAAAGGCAAAGAGTACAAAAAAAATCATGTCTCAATTAGAAAAACTAGCATGGCATACCCCAAATGTGACAAGGCCAGGCCCTCTAGCATTTGGCCTCAAACCTTCTACGCTGTCATTTTCTGTTGGATCAGACCTGTTCAAGAAACTCTCTATAAAGACATGCACACTAAACCACTTTGGAATGGAAAACAAATGATGACATTTATCATACCACAAAAGGTCCATCAAAATTATGGATCCGGCATCCATAGTTATAGGCCTTTCAAGCTTCTCAATTTGTTCTACAGAATGTATTGACCTTCCTATGCCGCCATGCATACAGATTATCTTTTTCTCTATGAGAGCAGCAAGCGGAAGAGTGTTGAAAAGTTGATTAAACCGTGTCCATGCCCATATTCCGTCATTTTCTCCCTATACAAAAGCAAATTAAGATAACATGCATTGGAAAAGAGAACAAACAACTTAACACTTGTACTCACCATTCGCTCAATGCATTCAAGACGAAAACCAAAGAGCGCATTTATGTCAGCTGCCTCATGGTTTCCTCGTATTAAGTGAACATTTTCTGGGTATTCAATCTAAAAAATAAGCAACCACAGCCCAAGTTAGTAACACAACATAAACATGGCACTGCATTTGTATAAATAATCATCTCTTTCAAAGGCAGAAACATGCCTTTAGAGCAAGAAGCAAAGTTATAGTCTCCAAACTGTGCTGTCCTCGATCGACGTAATCTCCCAAAAACAAATAGTCAATATAGCTGTGTCAACATATAATAAGGCTATCAGATAGACATTTAAGTTTCATTTTCACATAATATTAAAAAAAAAAAACCATTCTGGGAAAATCCCCCGTGGGAAGAATCAATTCACTAAATTTTACTAATCGGAGATTAGAAGAAATGGGGCCCTTTAAGCAACATGAAGAAAAGTGACCACCATAAACTGCACCTCACAATAATAGGGAATGACAGATTTGACGTTTCTAAACCTTCACTTCGAATAAACCAAAATCATGACAATAGTCTACTATTTAAACTCGTGATCGAATTTCTATACAGTAACTTTTAAATAATCTCCTTAACGTCGTCAAACTTCACAAAAAGTATATCGGACTATGAAGTAGCCACCATCAGCTCAACGCCTGTTGCAGTTATCACTTTGGTACTGTTTTCAAACGTATGACACTTGGATTAATCTTCAGTTGTCATATTGTTTATCGGCGAAGAGCATCATGCGTCCTGACATTTACTACAAGTATATAACTTAAAAAAGAAGAAGATCAAAACCATATCGAGCATACGTTATATCTCCTGCAGTGGAAGGAAACCCATATTCATCAAACAAACGCATGAGATCACCAAATTGACCATGTAGGTCACCAAATACTTTAACTGGAGCTTTTAACTGAAGAACTGTTGGCTCATGCATGAAAATCTGTTCTGCAGCATAACAGAGCTCCCCAACTTCATAAGAATCCAGGAAAAACCTCCTATTAGCAGGAGCTTTCCATTTCGAGGCCGAAGCAAAGTGGATATAATCTGAAAAGAGAGGAGGTAATTAAGCCTGGCAAAAGTTTTGAAGAGGATGATGGTATTGATTTCTGTGACACTCACCTTCTTATGCAAGCCTTGAGGAGATTTCTGTCTGGTGAACCTTTTTGTAGAAAATGCCAGCTCATTATTCACCGGAACCATCCGTCTGCTCTCATTTTCAAATTGATCCAGTGATAGCTGTCTTACCATTCCGCCAATGTTACCTACAGCCTCTTTAGCAACTACCACCTGTAAAACAACAATGTAAGCACGAAGAACAGAAACTAAAACATCATCCGATGTGAGACCATTACATAAGTTCACGGACTTACAGCTCTAGGATGAAGACGAACATCTCCCTCAGTGTCACTACCATCTGAAGCAGTTTCAGTTGCTTGAGAGTTTTCATCTGATACTGATGTTTCTTCTGGAGGGACAGAAGATGCTGATTGAACAGCTTGCCAGACAGCATTAGCCGCCTCAGCTTCAGCAGCAGAAGCCTCCCTGAGTTTTTCCATCGAGTTTTTGTCCATGCTGGAACTGTTAAACACATTTCAGTAAGAAACATGCGGATAACATGCTAATTTAAATTTTGGTTGTGTGCACGTCACAATGAGTGCCCATAGGCACACAGCCTGGTGGCTGGGAAAAGAGGGAAGAAGAGAGGGGACACGAGATTGGGGGAGAAAAGAAACGATTGTACTGCAGGCATAACAAATTCCGGACTGTACTTGAGAAAGGGAAGGTCAGAAGAAATGGGGAAAGGCAGTATAATACCCCCCAGATGAAATATCCAGTGCACTATCTGAAGTTGGAGATGTTGCAGGAGCAACCCTAGACACATTTAATTTTGGACTACTGATAGGTGAGCCTCTCTCCGATGTTAACATTGGAGAATCGCTATCCGACTGGAACAGCGAATTTTCAGCTACCAAAAGATCATCAAGCAGCATATCTGCACCAAATTATACAGACTATATTAAGGGAAATGAATAGATGAGCGAATAGGAAGAACATATCTCATATAACTGCTGGAGAAGCCTCCTGAACCATACAAACAACTTATCAATCAGATGAACAGAGATGAAACTTTACTGAAGCATCTGACTATGTCATAAATCAGTGTCATATACTGCAGGAAGTAATATTATTTGTAAATTATCTCTATCATTCAGTTAAAGGATTATAAAAAAAATAGTCTTGACATTCCACTTTCTTATCCAAAGTCCACATGCAATTTCAATTGCAAATTCAAATTATTTTTTTTTTTACCTCATAGTAATTTTTATAACGTCTATTCAATTTCAATTAATACATATTTGTTTCAAAATTTTTGTTAAATTTCATTAATCTTGCAAATAATGTGTTTATTAATTTATTAATCTTGGAAATAAGCAAATTTGTTCCAATTTTACGGTGATTTCCTTGAGATAAAAAGGTTAATGCGGTTTTATTTTTTTCCTAGCTAAATAGGTTTGAACTTGTAGCATTTTTTATTGAGCTAGACTCACACTTGTTTCTCAATGACACCCTCAAGTGTCACTACCATATTAAAAACTTCTAGACATACACTTTACTCTGTCTATTCCATTAGATAACTAAAGTCTCAAAAACATATTTCTTCAGGATTTTCTTTTACATCTTCAAATTTTCAAAAGGACAAACCACAAGTTCAAAGTTACGATGCAAATCATGCTAAATTTGGACCCATTTTATATTGTTTTTCTTATTGTTTATGTCGTAGTACTAAAAAAACATTAATGATGCGATTACTACGTCATTGAAACTTCTAGGTACAAGATATGATCCTTCGCTTGATCCTTTCCAAATAATTTCTTTACCTCCTCTAAGTCCGCCGTAGACATATATACGAACACCGATAGCCGCAGCTGCATGGCGGCAACGGCGCATAAGCTCCAATGCAGGATCATACTGAGAGTGATCCTTGCTGGGGCGAGACGAGGTTACAAGTCCATTTCTGTCCAGCCAAACTCCAGCAGCGGTGTCCAAAACTACCAAAACACATGAAGGTTGTAAAAACAGATCTTTGCAGAGAGAAACAATGATATTGGAAAATAAGATGATTAGGATTATGCCAAAAGTAGTTTGCATATACATCATAGACTAAAAGATTACCTGCTATAGCTGCTTCACCTTCCACTGCACGTCCTCCTCTAAGGGCCCCTCCTGTGACATGCAACCGAGCACCAACAAAGACCTACAACCACACAACATGGTTCATGGGTAATGAGCTGGAATACGCATATTTTTAACCCAGTTGTATCAAAGACTGCAAGACTGCTCTTCAAGTTCACTAAGCAAAGTGGGACCAAGAAAAAGCATATACTTACCGCAGCGTGTTCGTACCTTGGCGAAGGAGACACCCCGGGAGCAAGAGTCCACTCCCATTGACCATTCCTATGCATAAGCAGGCCATAAGCATCGGCCAGTGGCTGTGAATGCCAGGTAGATTAATTGTTTGAGAGATATTGTACGAGAACACCAAATGAATGCCAGGTAGATTAATTGTTTAAGAGAAATTGTGTGAGCACACCAAAAACATATATTGTCAGACAAGGGAGATCTTGGTAACTTGATTTCTACTTTATTTTCTTTTTTCTTTCTTTCTGGGCCACAAACCCACCACAAACAGGTGAGAGTGAAGTTCTTAATAAGAGGTATTCACTTGAAAAGTCTCCACACTCAACATCCAACTGGATACCGTAGTATTCCTACACTCTCGCTGTAGTACTATGGGGATTGCTATCTTGTCCTTTCCTGCTTATTCAAGTTAACACAAACAGATTCATCATGAAGAGAGCATTTGTGTTAAGAAATCACAGGTTAGAACAGTCCCAGAGATTATGAAAGTTAAATTGTAATGCTCTTGAGCCTGAAGGAGGAAGAGCTGTAAATTAAGGCCCAATGTATGTGGTCCAACATACCATCACAGAGGGTATATCGGACGTATCAATTTTTCACTGCCGACACAATCTCTCAAAATTTTGAAGGGGAAGCATGAGGCATTTCTAAGTGCCTTATAAAGTGCTGCATAAATGCGAAGTTCATTCTTTTGATCAGATTAAAAAACTAAACTTACACATGATTCAAAATCTTCTTCATTTACTAATCAAGTGGAAACAAACTTATGAAGGACAAAGCTCAAGAACCAAAGCCAAGTGGAAGGGCAAACCATCTATATCACATGCCAGTAGTACTAAAAGCATAGATCTTACTGCCCTGAAGAGGCCCAATATATGTGGTCCAATAAACCATCAGAGAGGGTACATTGGATGTATCAATTTGTAAATGCCAACGTAATATCTTAAAAATAAAAGGGAACCATAAGGCATGTAAGTGCCTTATAAAGAGCTTCCTAAACACGGGGATCATTCCTTCGATCAGATAATAACTAAACGCACACATGATTCAACATCTTCCTCCACATACTAATCAAGCAGAAACAAACTTAGGAAGGAAAAAGCTCAATAAAAAGCCAAGTGGAAGAACAAACCATCCAAATTACATGATAGTGGCACTATTGAAAGTAGTACATCAGTGAAAATATATCTTACTGGCCCGAAGAGGCCCATTGCCTGTGGTCCAACAATCTATCACAAGAGGGTGTATTGGATGTATCAATTTGTAAATACCAAGACAATATCCTAAAATTGTAAAGGAGAAGCACGAGGCATTTCCAAGTGCCTTATAAAGGGCTGCCTAGATGCAAAGTTCACTCCTGTGATCAGGTAAAAACTAAATTGACACATGATTCGAGATCTTCATCCACATACTAATCAAGTAGAAACAAAATTGGCAAGGAAAAGGCTCAAGAACCAAACCCGAGTGGAAGAACAAACCATACAAATTATAAGCCAGTAATACTATTGAAAGTAGTTCTTTAGTGAAAATAGATCTTACTGCCCCTGAGGAGTCTCTTCCACCACAAAGCAAAAACATGCCATCTGATCGTGCACTAGCTGTTGCATACCTGCAAAAGTTTTGTAGAGTTATGTCTAATTTGGCTTTTCATATGTTGGGAGAATGAATAGATAGCATCTGCTTTTTCAACGTAAAGAGTTCACTTGCAATTATAGACCAAGTGGTAATGCACAGGAAATCATTTGCCAGTTATTAATCACCCATCATTAACAGTATGCAATTAGAGGCAACTGACTTTGCCAACTGCGTAACATATACTTACTTCTTGCAGGAGGCCTATCACCTTCTGGGTTGAGCCTGCACCAAACGTACGGTTTCTGGGCAGTATCCAGTACCCAAGCATCCGAAAGAACTCTTTTTCCTAGAAAAGAATATTTCCCATAGTAAAATTATTGTTAGCCCCCCCGACAAAGTGAAAATAAAATAAGATAAGACCTAAAAGCAAGACTAATGGCTTGACCGACCGAAATGCTAGAAATCAAAAGAAGAAAACAAAAATGACTGCATTGTATCGTAGGAGCAATAAAAGGCGTCATAATAAATGAAAAAAGACACCCCTCATCCATGATTGAGAAGAGTACTTGCTAAATAATATCTTTTAGAAAGCTCAATCCAAAGCTATTAGCGTGACCGAGACTCCATGCGTATAAAAACCAAAAAAAAATCCTAAACAAAGATATGGAATACTCACATGCAATCAGGAAGGAGACCGCATAAAACACATGAAAAAATAAACAAGAATTACACGGGAAATGACCTATTAGTTCAGGCAGAAGAATGCGGAACAGGCTCTGATACCGCAGTAGAAAGTTCACTCCTAGTTCTTAAGCCATTATGTGATGAGACTACAGTATATAAAGTCCAAATAAATTTCGAAGACAAGCCATGTGGGTTACTTGAATAATATCATCATGACTATACTCTAAAAAGAAAAAAGAAAAAAAAAACATTTCGATGCATCATCAAAATAACATCTTAATACCATTCAATGAAACAAACAAGTTGCTGAGGATAAAGGGAAAATAACACCATAATGGTTCAGGCTGAACACTAAAGGCGAATTTTATGATGACCCACACCACTACCTCCAGAAAAATGGACTCTAAGAGATCCAAGCACATTAGCTTTTTTTTTTTTTTTTTTTGTGGGCTCGCGCACACGTGTCCACATCTTCTTTAAAGTTGGAAAATCCTTTCCAAAGAGAACTAGAAAAGCAAATAGATCCAGCACAAAGCATGTCTTAAGCCCTATCATCTAATTAAAGAGAAGGTATGAGCAAAGAGAATTTTTTTAAAGCATCTCCGCTAACTTTGCAGCAGTTACCAGTAAGTATAAAAAGTTGACCACTTCTATTAGCATATCTCAAAGTATCTCCCAAAACAATTGAAAAACCCTTACCGTCATTACCGCTGACAGTAACAAGATATCTCTGAGCAATCAAGTCCATGCATGACCATATCGAGGCCTGGACCCTGGCCTCGCACCAACACCCTGCATATTGAGACCGTACACTAATATTTATTAGAAATCCTTCTCTGTGCAGAGACCACTTATCTAATTTGGTGGCAGAAGATTACCTGTGCCACTTCAACTTGTCATTTGTCAAGTCTAGCACAAAAGATCGTCCGTGGAATGCCCAGCAGGGCCTATGCCACCCTATCGATGGAGAAAATTCACGTGTAAAATTAACCAACAAGACACCTTTCACGGCCACATATTTCCCCCACCCAATACCTGAAAGACAACCATAGTGCCCACCGCAGCCGCTGCGTGTGCGGCCCTAGGAGATGGCGGATCACCCACTGGTTTCATTCTGAATTCATCAATTATATCAGAGGTTAACAAACAACGGTTATCAATCAATCTCCATACTACTGCTAAAACGGAAAAAAGAGGAAAAGGAAATGAGGGAAAGCAGTTGCCTGTCCACTTCCTGGTAAGAACATCGTAAGAATGTACTGCATTCGTGACTCCAGCTAATCTAGCACAATGACAACCAGCATTTCAGAGAGAGAAAGAGATGAAATTGAAAAGGCAAAACAACCGAACCATCCAATACGGACTGATCGAGAAATCGAGCAGTGGCAACAGTAAACAAAATCACGGAAACACACTGAAGCAACACGACAGTACTCACTGATGCCGGGGGCGGAGGAGGCGGCGCCGCCCTCGATGGCCGTGGCGCCGCCGAAGAGGACCAGGCGGGGGCCGTGGGACTTGGTGGCGGCGACGGCGGTGAGGGTGTGGGCCACGCGGGGGCCGGGGGCGTCCTCGTCGGTGTCCCAGTAGGTCTCCAAGTTCCGATAGGTGGGAGCCGGGTACAGCCATGCTTCGAACCCATGGAACCACAGAGCGCAAAGCCTTCCCCGCGGAACCTGGCTCGAAATTCAGTTGATCCAAATCAAAAACCCAACGCAAACCCTCAAATGGGCGCAAGATCGAGGAGGGTCGGCGAGGATGACGCGGCGGGGCCCCGAATAGGCTCCGAGGGACCCCCCGTGAGCCGGTCACCGATTCGGCGACTGAAGTTTCTCGATTTCGGGGACGAATCAATGACGGCAGCGATGCGTGCTGGGAATTCGTGAGGTAACAAGCTGGGTCTGCGCCGGTTGGCGCTGCAAAGAGTCAAGCGTTGAGTGGGTGGAAAGGGAGAAGAGTCACGGTCAGAGACGATGAATGGGAAGAAAGAAAAGAAGGACCGCAAAAAAAAAAAAAATCGTAATATGTATAGAGAGAGTCAATAGTCAACGTAAACGGACGCCATTCTTTTTTTTTTTTTCGCAGGGTTTAAAAAAGCAAATGATAGCCCACTTTGATTCAAATTTGACAACAAATTCTCTTCTGAGAAACGTAATTTGGGCCATGCTGGCGCCTTTGAATTCCTAACCTGCCAATCAAGCGCCGGGGATTTCAAGAAGTTGCGCCTCTTAATTATAGCCCCCGTTCGCTCTCGACCGTCCATCTCGAAGACGTCAGAAATTTCGCGATTTGAATTCGAGCAAGCGATATCATCCGATTCACGTAAAAGATTGACCGAAGTCATTGAGAGAATTTCATCGATTTGATTTAAATTGAACGGAGGGGGACATAAAATACGACGATTAAGTCCTAGAAAGTCAGTGAGACGTAACTTATCAAACTTCATCAAATAATAGAGGACCCACGATGTCAACTTCACTTCAAACACTTGGAATTTTCCAAATGGTGCTCCTCTAGAGAATAAAGAAGAATGTCATTTTTTTTTTTTCCTTTCTCTGGTCTAAAATATGGCATGTTTTCGTCTGATTGGTGGATAGAACCTCAAGAGTCACCAAGTGAAGTTTAGGAACGGAACAAAAGATCCGTGTCAAACCAAAAAAGACTATTTTTCAAGAAATCATTTTTTGACTCTACGATGTTTGGACGACGGAAATCTGCAAACATTTTTCATGAATTGAAAACAACAACTTTATGTCATAAGGAAAACGACAAGTTTTCTCCTCTTTTTTTTTTTTTCTGATAAGAACGAAATTATTTTTCCTAAATCACCAAATAAATGAACATCATAAAATTAAAAAATATGTTTTTTTCTTTGCCATGAAATGTTCGACCGAAACAACCGCAACCAACAATAAAAGGTTCCTTGAAGTATGGCTTAGGACAACTAGCCTTTTTCAAATGCCCGCTCGGAGCCATCATCATCCGGTAGGAACTCGGTATGCAGCACTCTCGTCATTGTCGAGCGACACCGACGACCGACGGCCGACGGCTCGAGATATGTCTAGGATCAGATTCTAGTTTGAGCATGGACGAGCATCCGAGCGCATTTCTCATCCTGCGCTCGTCCGAAAATGGTGCTTGGCTTAATTCGCTGCCCAATCGTGTGGGGATTGCCATGCTCCAAGAATCATCAAGTCGATGCGTCGGCCCCACGACTCGTGTGTATGTCGGCGCCCAAGCTCGCGAAAACGACCTGTACAGCGTCCCATGGTCATACTTGGCCAAGGACACTTGAGGAATGCGTCCATCCTCTTCGAGCCATGGCTAGCCGAAGCAGCATATGGATCACCATCAGGACTGCCCAATAACCATCTAGCATTGCCGAATATGCAGCGCTAATCTGGCTCGCCATATCCACGCTTTGCTCCTCCCGCATGGGCAAGCAAATGGCGACGGCGAGCGCTCGAGACAGCAACACAAGAACGCTGCTCGGAAACATGCACGAACGGAGTTCAAGGAATAGAAACAGGTTCTTTTGGTAAAGAAAAACACACAAGTCTTAACAAATGCAGCAGAACTGTCGACTATGGAAGCAAAACCAATCAGACCGTCAGAGTTATAAAAAAAAAAAAAAATGCTTGCTTCTGTGATCTACTTGCGGACAGGAAAAGCAGTAAGAAGTCGGGAATCAAGAGCCAAGAGGTCCAACATCCGAAAACTAAAGAAGCTGCAGATTCAATCATGTTTTTCATTCCTCAACTCGAGTTTCCGGTACACACGAAACAAGCGGCTCCGATGCAACCAAAATTGGAGGTCCGAGCTGGGCGGGAGAGGGAAACGAACACTATACTACATCCTCTATCTATCTGTCTATCTCCATTCGAACATCCAACACCATCCAACCGCTATGTACAGATTCCGGTATACACACACGTCTTGTCAAACAGGCGGTGGCCTCTGTTCTTGTCTTCCATTCTACGTTGAGGCATTTCGTCGTGGTGGTGAATCCTCCGTTCGAGCTCGTCCCTTCTCGCGACACAGAGGATACAAGAAAGATGGATGGTCGAGACTTTGCTTCCCCTTGTCGGAGCCACGAGGAGCCACGCCCTTCGGGCTCGCTCTCGCTCCGTGCGCGATCAGCAGCAGAGCGAGGTGCGCGTGCCCCGCCTCCACCGCGCACTGCAACGGAGTGTACCCGGCATCGTCCACGGCGTTCACACTCGCCCCGTGGCTTAGCAGCACCTTCACGCTCTCGACCGTCCCTTGAACGCCGCCCTGTGCAGCGGCGTCCACCCGTTCTGGTCCCTCGCGTCCACGTCGGCTCCTTCCGCGAGGCAGCTTTTCATCCCGTGGACATCGTCGACCCTCGCCGCCCGGAGCAGGACATCCCGCAGCCGCAGCGAGTCTAGCAGCCGCGAGTGCCCGTTCTCCGCCGCGAGCGCGAATGCCGTCTTCCCATCCCTGTCTAACGCATGCCTCGCATACGTCGAGTGGTTGACCAGGTACTCAACGGCCTCGTAGTGGCCCCTTGCAGCGGCGAGGTGGAGAGGCGTCGAACCTGCGGAGTCCGTCTCGTCGGCGTCCGCGCCGGCCGCTACGCAAAACCTGATGGCGTCAACGAAGCCGTTGGCTGCTGCGATGTGAAGTGGGGTCTTCCCGTCGGGGTCGGGCTCGTTCGGGTCAACGACGTCTTTGAACGCCTTGAACAGGACTTCCATGAGGTCGACCCGGTTCATCACCGCTGCCTTGTGGAGGATGTGCTCAGTGTGTTTGTTGCTTTTGCTCACTGAAGAACCTGAAGCTATCAGGATTTTCAGAATCTCAAGATTTCCGGCTTCAATTGCCAGGCTTATCAAGGATGCACTGCCAGGATTTACATCATTAACGTCAGCGCCACCGTCAATTAGGCTCGCCACGATTGCCGCATCCCCGCACGTGATTGCGTACTTCAAAAGCTTGGTGAGCTGGGACTTGTCATTCCCAGGAATTGCCTTCTTCAGCAACAAATCGGTCTCTCTGATCTGGGAGTTCTGTTTGATGAGGAATTCGATCACCTGGAGGCCACAAAGGCAATCGGAATGGTGGCGTCCTTAAAGACATGGGGGCCAGGCCGCGAGAACAGGTGGCGGAGGTCGTCCTGGTGGGCTTTCCCGGTGGGAAGGATGGAAGATCGGACAGTGATGAAATCAGGGGGCGACGAGAGGGCCGGGCGGTCAGACGAGGCGGCGACAAGTGTGTAGGACGCGGAAGACAGAGGTGGGATTATGGAGTAAGGCAGGTTGAAGCTGAAGAGGGAAGGTCTGGAGGTGGACAGGGAGATTGCCACGGACATGGTGTGCATGAGGTTGGTTACCCGGAACGTCTTGGTGCACTTTTGCCCCTTCTTGAACGTCAATTCGACCTCGGTCACGTCCGGCTTCACGAGCCTGTCCATGGCAGGATGATACTCGGGGCCAAAGAAGATCAAGAAACAGCAACCCTCTGTGTTTCTTGAGGAATTTGTGTTGATCTGGTGTTTTTCTTTGCGAAGGGAAATGCAGAAAGTGAGATGACGGAAGAATGGGGGTGAGGAATGAGGATGAGAGGTTCGTCTTATGCAATGATGAAATGCTTGATTGGTTTGTTAACTCAATGTAAATCAGATTATTAAATTATGGGTTTAACTTGAAATTTCCTGCTCATTGGCTGGGTTTAGGTTTTTGGGTAGTTTGAATGGGAGAGATGGTGACTTTGACAATGAAGGTGCTTGCTTGCTCCCTTTGAAGGAGAGACGACAGAGAGGTACTTTCTATTCTTTTTTTTTTTTTAATTGACTGATCATTCATTCTTATGAATTTTCTGGGATTTTCTCTGGGCTGTTTCATCAACAAGCTACTTAGGGAAGGCAGTTACATGATTTAATCATAGATACCGATGCTGCATAAATGCCATGATCGAAAGATTTGGAATTTCGGTTCACATTTTGCCGAGCCTGTCACATGTGGAGTTTTGATGATGTGCCGTGTCCATCACATTTAAGGACGCGCATAAAAATGCCTAGTGGGTGCGAGATTATTGACCAAGTTTCATGCTATTGACCAAGTTTCATGCTCTACAGGGTTGACCTTGGCCGTCTCCAGATTGGTTCTGTATGAGCGCGGTATACAGTTGATTGGGTTTGTTAGAAACTTTACGCCATAAATCTTAGATAAGATATCTCATATGATCACTAATCACGCGAAAAACAAATAGGTCTGAGAGCAATGCTTGCTATCAGAGCAAAATCTTACGGCCAGGGAAGGAAATTAGCCTGTCGTTGACTGATTCTACACAATCCTAAAGCGCCATAATCAGCTGAGTTGAAGATTCAAGAGATTTAAGGATATAGAAGCCTCTTCTGCTACCCATTATCTGGTAATGATCACCGAGTTGTGATGTTGGAGGTTAAGCAAACCAAACAAACACGAGACGCGTTTTTCTCCACAATCAGCTTGTGAGTCCTAGTAATTTAATCGTTTATGAAGCCCCCCGTCTGTGTCGGATTAAGCGAATAACCGAGATAGAATAACATATATGTGAGGTTATATGCCACTAAGACTAAGATAATATCAGCCCGCCTTCGACTCTAATTGAAGACGATTTCTTCAGTCCATTGCGTAGAAGTAGACGTTCTCATGGGCCACCTTCTGTGTCTTTTCCATGTGCAAAGGACGATCCTTCTCAGTTCTTTATTCAAACTTATCCCGTTGTTATTCAATATTCAACCACTAGCCATTTCTTTGACCCAGAAAGGCAAAAACCCTACCAGCTCGGCGTATTCTTGATGCTCTCTGCGTCATTCAGGAATGAGACACAACAATGTCACTCTCACAAGTGCGCAATGATGAACTCACTAACAATTCGGCGTGTTCTTGATCCTTCTCAGTTCTTTATTCAAACTGATCCCATTGTTACTCGCGCGCCTACCTGCCGGCTTTGGCGTTGGATCACTTGGCTTTTTGTCTGGCCAGTACTGTTTCGAGGTTTTCTCAGCGGGTACTGATCAATGTTCGAAAACTGAACTCTTAAGACCTAATTGGGACTCCGGTGATTTTCCTGGACTTTCACAGCATTTCCATGGGACACCGGTTTATCTCTGTTGGGGTCGCTTCTTTTCCATGACTCTGCAGGAGTAAGCTGTTGGTAACACTGTTGGACCAGTCATGACCAGCGTGTCGTCGGGTAATTACCGGGAAGTTCGTTCCATGCAAACTCTTGACATCTCCTAGAATAACCTGAAACGTGCCTAGGTTGTTGATTCTCATAGATAGAGACGGAAAATACGAACTCGATATCATGAAATTACCGGCCTGTTCATGGCAGCTGACCGAGGATATTAGATTGCCTTACTCTAGTTCATACTAACCACCTTCTTTCTAATTTTCAACGATGTTAGCTGGAGCGTCAGCTTAACTAATTCTGCTTATGGGCCGCTGATAACGACATCTCGCAATGCATATGATAAATCAATTGCGAGAGAGCTGAACGTAATTGCTGCCACTTGAAAAAATTTAAGCAGAATCTGATATAGGGTACCAATCACGCCTTGCGTCATTCCTAGAAAGTCAAATCGGATCCGCTAACAGACATAGCAGCACTTTCTCGTCGCGTCAGCTAAAACCACTCTCAAGAAACCAGAGATTCTGAGCGTCAAGTACTGTGAATGCGAATATGTTGCAAGCTAATTTGTGAGCAATGAGTTGTATAAAGATTCAGCTGTGCAACTTGAGGTTATTTACGTTCAAAACCGAGTCGGTAGCATCGACGACTGGTGGTTTGCTTCGTCGATGTGATTCAGCTAGAACTAAGTAATTAGACAATCTCCTTTCCCCTTCATGACAGCAAACTATTTGTGCAGTAGGACTTCTGTTAATCATCTATCATGTCCCCTGAACCTTAACAGTTCATGATGTTAAACTCCGGCTCGTTCTTCTGTGTCTGTAGCATCTCCTTCCATGAAAACAGCATGAGACCAGACGGTGGGTCCTTTCACAATTATGCGATCGCAGCTCACCCTTCCTTTCCTTATCTTTCGCCCTGTTTGTGATCTAATTTGCTTCTCTGATGGCTCCCGGAAACGAGCCGAAGTCCCATTGCAGTTTGAGCATTGCTCGAAATTGCGCAAATCGGTTGCTGTTGAACCGGTCTCATGACTCTCTGGTGGAAAACATCAGTACATTACAGTCCAAGTAAATTGTCATGAGGCTGGCCGACTCTTCACCTTATTAAAAAGATAGACAACGACCATATTGCGGTTGCATTGACCAGGTGGTTTGTCATATTTTTCGAATACATTAGTTGGAGGAATCGGAAAAGCGAAGTTTGTCTGTGAGTAAGCCATAGTTGCGCAAAGCAATCCGTTAAACAAATCTATGCGCGAATAAAGCGAATTTTGTCTGTGACTGAGCGAAAGATACAGGGAGTTCTAAATTTAGAGCATTCGGTTTCAACTTTGATGTCACTCTCATTCTTATTCTTTTCTAATGCTTATGGATCAGATAGAGCAACTAAGGGCTCATGGCAACTCTTCTACTTTAGAAATCAACTTCTGATCAAAAGTTGATTTTTCTACTTCTACTCATAGGCAAAAGTTGATTTTCCTGTTTCTGCTCCAGAAGTTAATTTTTTAGAGAAACTCGTTTGATAACGATTGAAATTTCTGCTCCTGAAACATTATTAACACAAAATCTTCTATGAAAAATTATTGTCAGCGGTCGAAAATTTCTCTTCATTTTTAAAATTTTTAAATTTCTTTAAAATAATTCTTATTTATTAAAATTATTCATTTTTAAAAATAAAAAATTATAATTTATTTTTTTAGTCCGGCGGTGGAAGACAGCTACTTGACAGCTACAATGAGTGTCAGTGGTCGCAATGGTGGTTGGCAACGATCAATGGCTAGCGGTGGCAAGGCAGTATTGGTTTGACGGTTGGCGTGGTGATTAGCAATTGTTGGTGGGGTGCAGTGGTTGGCGGTGGTCGGCTATTGGTGGTAGTCATGGGCAATGATGGGCGTGGCCAGCAAAGGTCGACGTGGGCGGCAGTTGTAAGAGGGGGCGATCGCTTAGTGGCAACGATGGGAGGCAACTAACAGAGGTCTATAATGGTGACGGTGGGCAATGGTCGATAGTGGTTGTAGGCGGCGATAGGCGGCGGCCAGCAGTGGTCGGCTATTGGCAGCAGGGGGGCGATGGGATGGCAATGGTCGCAAGCGGCTGCGGGCGGTGGTTAGTAGTGGGCAACAATGGATTTCGGTGGAGGTGGGCATGATCGAAAAGAGGGTGAAGGCATAATAAAAAGATGGTAAGGCTCTTGAATGAAGAAGCAATTTTTTTTACTTCTCAAATTGGAGAAAAAACAAATTTCAAAGTGAAAATTTACTTCATGAGTAGAAATTCTTTTAAAAGTAAAATTTTTTACCAAATGAATTTCTACTTATAAGTTAGGTCGTGCATGTAATATTTCTGAAATAAATTTCTATCCAAAGTGCTTTGGACCAGAAATCCATATAGTAATGCAACTTCAAAAGCAGAAATCCGTTTAGTTACACAATATTAGATTTCTACTTCTGAAGCAAATTTCTACTTATGAAGTTATTTTCGAACCAATTCCAAAAGTTAAAAAAAGTTTTTCTCTTTTAGAAGTAGAAATATCTCAACTCAATATCTCTCATTTCGCCTTTTTAAATTTTCAAAGCCTTTCTCTCCCAACATGCATCGCCGTCGTCACCCACCGTTTGACCTTCACCAGCAGTTGGTGCTTGCCACCACCCACTATGGCCCCCACCACTTGCCAACAACCATCGTCTCTGCCCACCACCAGCTACCCTCCACCGAAGCCATCGCCCACACTATTACTTGCCGATACCAACACCCACCGCTGCGCCAAGTCGCCACCTTCAGACCCAAAATAAAAATAATTAATTAATTTGAAAAAGTAAATAATATTTTTTAATAATAAAAATCATTTTTTAAAGAAAATATAAAAAAAAATAAGTAGAAATTTTTCGACTATCAATAATATTTTTTGTAGAAGATTTTGTACTAATAATGTTCTAGAAGTATAGACTTTAAATTGTTACTAAACGAATTTATTTGATTAGAAATCAACTTCTAGAGCAAAAGCAGAAAATCAACTCAAAAGTAGAAAATTAACTTTTGGCCAGAAATTGATTTATGAAGCAGAAGTTTGCCATGTGCGCTCTAAATTATCAAATGGATTTTTGCTTCAGAAAGCATTTTTGAAATAGAAATCTACTTCCAAAATGTTATCATGCACACCCTATGGGACGAATCTCAATGGAAATCATCTCTATAGTGTGGGACTTAATGAAAGCAACTTAAGGATTTTGTCTTTCAAAATTTGTGGGCTTCAGTCTTCGTGATTAGGGTCTCTCGTCTCCCTCTCATCCTCCCATGACCGTTTCCTTCAACCACTATGAAGAGGAGGGTATGAGCTAGATCTCTCCCTTCCCTCTTTTATTTGTTTATTTATTTTTGCTGATTTGATTCTTTCTTCTTTTTCTTGCTTCCCGTTTTAAGAGCTTTTCACTTCTGATCTAGTCTAAATCTACAAGTTTCTCTCTCTCATTTTTGTGGAGGATTCTCTACCGATCTAGTTTAGACTTGGGGATTTTTGTGTGTATAATTTTGGGATTTCCTTTCCTCGAGTTTCTTTGGTGTACAAGTCCAGTTTCAAAGGAATTCCGTGAAGGTTTTGTTCTCGTAGGTCTCTATGTGTTCGTTCAACCTTGTTACTGTGAACGGCAATGGTGCTGGGGGCGTCAAAGGCAAAGCCATAACAATAGTTAGAAACCTCGGTGTGTGCTCGTTGTTGAAGAATGATTTGGTGATTGGCCACCGATTTTGGTTTGAAGAAGTTACACATCCGCTCTTCGAGTATATCGCCCCTAACCTTGTTATGATGCTTTGTCTCGTTAGCCGGAGCTTGTTTTGTTTTTAAATCGCCTTGATTTGTAATTGGACTGCTCTTCCTCTCTTAAATTCACGTAGAAAATGGATGAGATGTTACCTTGATCAAGAACAGATGAAAGGGACTTGGGACTACGAGATGCCAGTTCCCTAACATCTGTCGCATGGCTTGCGCTTCAAAGGCAGCGGCTATTTTGCAATTAGCTTCTTAAAGCTCGCTTGTCTATTGGTTCCTAGCTAGAACGTGATCGGTTCCAAGACACGACAACATTTTCTTTGTCGATAAAAAGGGCGGAAATTAGTGACCAAACGATGCTAGTGACTCCCTCCACGTTGATCCCACGCCCGCTACATAAGTATTCGAATTGAGCCATAAGTATCCTTGACTCAAAGACCTCAGTAGCACCGACACCGATACGACGCGGCAGAACATGCCAACACGTTATTTCTCAAAAAAGAGAATTTCGATACGTTGAGACATGTTGTATATTAAACGTGTATTTATATGTATATGATGAATTATCATTTTTATGATTATTTCAATCAGTTAATTTCATTGAAATCCACAAATAAATAAATACTAAAATAGAGCCTAGAATGAATTTTGCACTAAACATGTTAATGGATCATCTGTTAGTATCATTCATTATTTCGAATTTGACAAATTCGATTATACTCCATTCTAATAATCCACAAAGCTCGGAGAAATTCACATTTTTTACATGTTGTGGATTTTTCTTTTCAGAGTATTACGTTTTTTATAAATTTACAATTTTATCCTTAAAAAATTGAAAGTTTCCAAAATTGACTCGCGCTTGTCGGATTTTGCGTGTCTGGATGTCCGACACTCGTGTCACCGGCGTGTCGAACGCATGACAGTGTCCGACATGCATTCGACACCGATACGGAGGCCTCAAGAAAGTGTCCGTACTTCCTAGCCCGACAGAAGACAAGCCACCCTGTTACCACTACGCCAACCACCTCGGTGGCCATATCCCATGTTCTTCAGGTGAACATGGCGACTTCTCTTTTACTGGATGCGGGGCATGTTAGCCTCGAATTGACCTGGATTCGAGATTTTTCATCTAGGCTCCGGTCAAAATCTGAGACTTGGACTCGTCCAAGCCTCGAATCTTTGACCTTGCCTCCTTCGCCACCTCATCCTCGCCGATGACGGTGGCGGCGAGAGAGTTCAAAATCCTATGCCTCCGCTGGATTTGACCTTGACTTGCCGGCTGCTAAACCAGAATTTCTTTTAGGTAATGTGCCCGTTTTGGTTTCTAATTTTTTTTTTTATAGGACTCTACGTACTTTCATTTTCAACGGCTGTGGGGAAGAACCGGCACCAGCATCGTGCCGGTTGCGGTAAGTGAACTCCTTGCGAGATAAATTAGAGCCTCCATCGTTATACAGGGATAAGTTCAGGAAATTGCGAATGAGGGAGTTCTAGACCCGTCAAACGGGCGAGTCGGGTCGTATCATAAATGGTCGACCCAAACAAACTCATTTAATCCAATTATGACTCATTTATTGTAATGTAAATGTAAATCTAGTGATCCGTCATATATCCAACCCAATTCATATCCTAAAATATTTTTATATTTAATCCAATCTAGGAAAATTCATAGCCAAACATGATGAGAACGCGGAGTGGTTGGGCATAAGATCAAGAGAAAATGAAGAGAGAGTCATCAATGTAGGTTGGATCTAAATAAGTTGTAAATCCATTTTATGACTTATTTATGATACATGTAATGCTTTAAATTTATTTATTTAATATAACTCACCCATTAGGGCCATCACATATGAGTTAAGAAATGAATTAATGACTCATTTGATAGATCTAATGGATTCGGACCGTCCCCCAAGTGAAGAGCCCCAAACCACTACAGCAACTGCTCGTGGAGCCATATAAGACTCTGCACAGACATTGGAGCTTCTAATGCATTCGTTTTTTCGCTCCGATGGAAGCGCAGAAAGGCAAAGGATGTCCTTGTCATCATGACTTGAAGAGGGTTCGTAAGATCAATTGCGTAGTAGGAGTGACCATAGTTTCAAGATAGAACTGGAAACTAGAAAACCGGACATGTTCTCACAAGTCCGATTTTAGATTCTAAGGTATGTAGCATAAGTTTCAGGTTCTAAAAGTTGGAACAAGCGTTCGTGTGTTTCTTATTCCATGTCTTTGCTCGATTCTTGTTATTCTATGGCATCCGATGATTGTTGAGTAATTTGGAACCACTAGTCCGAGCTTCCATTTCCTGCGATATCTATGATCGAAAATTTTATTTTGTTAATGCTTCATGTATTTTCGAATATCTAAATATGAATTGTGGTCAGTAAATCGTAACAGCAAATGATAGTCATGAGAAATGATGATTTACTACGACATGTCAATTGACAGGTGGAACCTGAAGCATGATAGGTTCCAAGTTCAAAAAATTGGAGAATCGTTTTCTTTGAGTAAGTTTCAGATCTCAAGTGCAATTTAGACCGATCCTGAAACTGCTTACCGCCGTCGCCGAGAGTTTTCGACATGGTGTGCGATTGAGAAGAAAGGGGAGGATGGTAAGGGACTCCGGAACGCGTGAACGACTTACGTTCTTACTTTTAGGAATAGGCGGTATTATCCTGATAGAGATGTGGACTTGATGGTAGTCCATTGAGAATTGAGGCCAATTTAGGCCCACGAAAAGGATTAACACGGCCCAACTAACATTTTTTTTTTTTTTACTTTTTAGCGGGTATTGCCCAAATCTTTAGATTTTGCCTATTGGAGCTCGACTGCTTGGAAACAAAGAATCGATTCTCGGATAAACTGGCCATTCATAGTATAAAACAGGAAGCCGAACCGGTCAATACCGGTTTTGCCAATTCTTTACTAGAAAGTCTACTCAATACCCACATGCACCGGCCTGAAAACTAGGCAGGTAAGACCAATTCGATTCGGTTCCCCATTTGAATCGGACCATTTCTAACCCTTAAGCTCAGGAACTTCCTTTCTCTCTATGGCATGCGTGGTCAAGGCACCTCGGATCTCACGACCCAACAAGTCGAGGGTGCATTCCATTCGCACATCAACGGATCGTCTATACGTGGTCCTACGGATCTCTAAGGAAAACTGATCAGATAGGGCATTTGTTCCAATAATGCATTAGACTAATAGCTTTCTTCGATAACTAAAAAGATCATCAATGCTTGGTGATATTAAACACACGTCTGGATAAAGATTGTCGGAACAGCACACACATCGTTCGCCAGCTCTTTGTGATGCCGCCATGGCTGACACCATTCGAGGAAACGACCATAATATATGAAACATAAATGGAAGTTTGTAGTACAATTTAATCAACGCAAAAAATAATAAATAATAATCATCAGCCAATAGGTTTATTGCCGGAAAGCTAACGGTTGTCCTAAGCCATCATAATCCTCATAACTGCAATAAGTTCGGCAGCTCTCGACATTTTGATGATTTCTCTTTATGGTCACCATATCTTAGGTAAGTTGCACATTTATCCTCCTCCTTCTTCTTCTTCTTTTTATTAATCCAGATGAACGAGTATAGAGATCTAGCTACACAAAGGGTCGTGGAATATCTCGATAACCTCGTGAACCGATTAAGTTTAGGCCTTTGACTTGTGGAGGCGGTCCTAAACCCGATGAGACGACAACAGACATGATCACGGCGCGAGCGGCCCGGTCGACAAGCCCTTACCCCGCGAAAAATGGGTGGACTTGGCCAGCTTTTCTGGACCATTGGACGCGCCTGGTCTACTTATATTTCAAGCCTGGCCCGTCCATAGAACTGTATAAGCTAAACTTGTAAAGTACTTTCTATTACTTTTCTGCCTTAATTAACACATAACAGGAAAGTGGTTTATGGGATATGCGCAAAGTAAAAAAAAAAATAGAATTAATCCTAGAATTATTGTCTATTTCTTTTGAAGTTTCTATGCAATTGGAAAATTTTCAATTAGCGTTCATATCTACTCTCTTTTTCTTTTTTGGTCGATTATATCTACTATAAGATGTATTATAACAACATACTAACAACATATAGAAATGGTATTTTCAAAGGGTCGGATCTAATCTAATAAAAAATAATAAAAAAAATAAGAAGATTCCGTTGTTCATTTATAGACATTGGTGACACTGATTCGTGCATTGAATTAGTACTCATGCATCGGACCGGGAGGGAAGACAACACATGGGTATGGGGTGTGCGAGTGTGTGTTCTTTTTAGCTAGCTGCTGGAAGATACTCGGTAACTTTCCTTAATCTTGCATCAATGAATTTTGTCCAAAGTATTGTTTTTCAGTCCTTTTTTGTTGTTGTTCAGTCCTTTCTCTCAAGAATATAATGCCGAAAATCATTGCCGACGAAAATAATTCTCAAAGACAAAAAAATAAAGGGTAGAAGATACTCGTTCATTTCTTCGAGACAGATTGTGAGTTTATAATTATTAAACGTGATGGGTCATAAACCCTAATTAACTTCGACTGCATATTTCCCTTTTTCTTCTTCTTTTCCCTTTTAAAAGTTATTTAACATGCCCCATGTAACATCATCATGGCATGGAATAGAATCATTCCTCAACCCTGAACCACCTTTTTAGAAAAAATTCAAAACCATGGGCTCGGAGAAAAGACGAAGAAGAGTCTACCTTAGTCGTTGCCATGTTTCCATCCTTTGTCCTATTTACAATCAGAGCCCTTTTTTGCCCACCACTCCCAAGCAAAAGTCCAGAACGACACGCATTCCGTGCACAAGGCTCCAAAGGAGGGCCATGATGCGACGCAGAAGGGAAGGGAAGAGCCCGATTAGGGCTTAACAACGAGCTTTCAAGTCAAAACAAGGAGATGTAAAAAGAGAAAACTCTGGTTCGGATTTGACCCAACCGGCAGAACAAGCCAAAGTCTCTTCCAAGTTGTTGACCTAACGCAGATGGTGCCAAAAGAAACACGTTGTGGTCCGCACGTTGTTCTCGGGTTTCATTCGAGACTTACTCCGAAAGAATGACCTAGGACGATGGAGAGAGAGGAACCCTAGAAAGATGCAAAGCTGTTAAAATAATGCGACAGATGGCTATTGAAGTGAGCGTAGGGACAACGAGAGAGAAAGAGAGAGTGGGCTTTTAGGGTTTCTTTCGCCGTGCATGGTATGGCGATGCGTGGCACATGCCTAGCCACTTTCAGACAGGACAAGGGATGCATGCGTCCAAATGGGCAAACGCACTATCGTCTTAGCCTTTTTCTCTCGTTTCTTTTCTCGTTTGTCTTTTCTCCATGACAGTGACTCGAGGAAGAAAACCCATCAAGCGTTTTATCCGTTTGATTGCCTTGGCACCTTGCGTCGAAATGGCGGGATCATTGCACCTTGGTAATGAGTCAAACCAGCATCGTCATCATCGTCATCGATGAGAAATTTTGACCAACATCGTGCACCTGTGCAAAAATCATCTCCCATGCCTTAGAGGTCAGCCAACAACTTAGGGCTTGCCTGTTCTTTGTTACATGAACTCTTTTGATGATTTCGAATGGTCGCGACAGGTTGTTTTGCTTCTAGGTGATCGATATTATTCCATATCGTTATGTGATTGATTGATTGTGATGATGAAAGAAAATATAACATAGGCAAGGATGTTAAATGGGTTGGAGACAATGGTTTTCTCGCTTGAATTTGGCGACATGATTTTTCAGTAATGGTACAATTCTCTTATAATCTTTAAAAAGAAAGAAAAAAAAGTACAAAGGGATTAATCAATATCTTTGTTCAGTTTATATATTAATTTTTACTGTTCCATCTTAAAACCAATCGTGATCCCACTGTAATATACTTAAGAATTCAAGTCTATATTGCATGATATATGTGTAGAACAATGAACCAAGACTCGCGTACCAGGTTAACCAATGGCTACAATGTTGACGTAGCTACTCGAAACTTTCGAGCTCACCACACTTTTGCAATATCCTACATTGAATGAAAGTTTTGTTGGCATTTCATTTTGATCAGACAAACATATCCATCGAAGCAAAAGCTTATCTCTAGATGGCTTATTTTTTAATAACGTAAATGAAACGTATAAAGTGTATTCACCTTTCAAATGAGAACGCGCAATTGTGAACGACTCCATGACTTTTGACTTGAAAAGGCCTCTCAAATTAAAGGTTTTCGTGCTAAAGCAAAAGAGGATTATCCCTAATGCTATGCTACTCGACCCAAGACAACTTTATCGTTGCATCAGACTAGGACATGTTGTGAAAGTAATAAAATCATCTAGGAAAGGCGAAGTTCGGTGGTGCTCATTCATTGAACTTAGGTGCACAGTCATGATTCTGTATGTGGAAGTTGTTGGAGGAATATGGTCAATAATCGCCCAACAATGCAACTTTTCCCCTCTCTCTTAATTCTTTCACATATGCACAAGCCTCTCCATCCGACCACTTTCTCGTTTGTTCTTTATAGTCAAAATGAAATCCCGCGGTGGCGATATCATAATTAAAGACTGACTCGCGAAACATTGATGTTAGCGTTGCAATGCAAGTCACTTGTAAGGGTGTTGATACCGAAAAGTCGTTTCCTAACGGTTCGGTATGTTGGAAACGACATTGTGTAGAAAGACTTCATTAGTAGATCCCGAAATGCAGTAAAAACAAAATGATATACGGAATGGCACAATAGTACTTTGTGTTCTGGAAGGTTAAAAGAAAGTATAGAGAGATATCGAATGGAGGATGCAGTGTGCGTGTATTCGGTAAGTCTCGAGCATGTGATATGAATATTGTGTCCCGAAATTCGGGAGATATATTCGGAAAGGTTGAAAGAAAGTATAGAGATACCGAATGGAGGATGCAGTGTGCGTGTATTCGGTAAAGTAAATCTTGGGCATGTGATATGAATATTGTGTCCCGAAATTCAAGATATGTGGAACAAAAATCATGGGTGCGAACAGGCTTTTGGAAGTTAAGGGATGATATTCAAAAAGAACTCAACTGACCGTGCAGTTACAAGTGAAATCGAAAATACTCCAATTTCGGTGGGCCAGTTGTGAAAATTATGGGATGAGAAGAAATAAGCAGAGGCGCTAAAATTCAAAAGTTTGAAATCAGAAAATAACTGCTCGTTCAGTTAGAAACGCGAGAAGAATAAGTACCCATAAGAAATGAAAAGCAGAGACCCCGCAACACAAATCAGAAAAGTTACTCTGTTTCCTTAAAAGTGCTTTAGCCTTTCTCGTAGTATAGTTGCCCTGCACGTTCAATTTCCTGTACTTTCAGATCTCAGTAATTTACTTCTCGTTCACAGCAAGTAGGAGTATTGTAGTAGTAGAGTGTCTAACTTTCGGAGTTTTTCCATAAACTATCGCCCAACCTGCATTGTTCATCTGGTTTTTCCCTGAAAACAGAGCCACGAACCCACACTAATAATCAAAAGACTAATTTCAGTGAAAGTTATTCACGATACAAATTGCACGAACAAGGGATAAAAGAGAATTTTCATCTCGCCTGTTGAAGGAGATATTTCTTTTACCCTTGATTTAGATTCAAAGTTCTCTCATTCACATCCATTAAATAATAGAAAATTTTTAAATAAAAGCCTGAAGTGCCCTTATTATTTCAAATATGGGCATGATCAAGGGTATCTTTGTCTTTCTATATTTTCTGATTTTTTTTCCCTTTTCTTCTTTCCCTTTCCTTTTTTTCTTTACTTTTTTTTTTTTTCTCTTCCTCCTCATTGGTGACCGTGGGTTAGGCAGCCACCTAGCCGGTGAGGGTAGCCCTCGCCAAATTGGGCAAGGGCTCGCCTGCCTCTACCTAAGTGGCAACCCTCGCCGGTGGTCGGCCATGGCAAAAATGAAGGGGAAAAAAGGAAAAAGAAAAGAAAAAAATTAGAAAATATAAAAGAAGGAAATACCCCTAATTAGGTCCTTCTTTGAAATAATGAGGGCATTTTAGGTCTTTATTTGAAATAAGGTCCACTTTATACTTTTATTTAATAAAATGATGGCAACTCAGAGTTCAGGCCCTTATTTGGAACTTTTCCTTAAAGAATAGTTGTTTATTCAAAAATCATTTCAAAAAGTGAAAATAAAATAAAATGGAGAGAATAAATTAACTAATTTTTTCATATTTGATGAATATATAATAGAACTATAAGATATTTTAAGAAATTCATATATAATTAAGTAAAATGGGAAAAACTATCAATAACAGAAATGTCAATTTACAAAAGTAGGATACTTGTTATGTAATTGATGAAATAAAAAAAAAAACTAATCAATAGAGTATAGTCAAAAATATTAGATTACATATCGTTCAATCATATTTTTTTATGAGGTGAGGGCATCGTCTCCTTTTACAATTTTTAAATGTACACAATGAGTACTCAATTAATATCCCTTAACCTTATAGTTATCGAGATTTTTTCATGTTTTATATAATTCGTGTCCATTTTTTTCTTAAACTAAACCCATTTAGTTCTATTAAAATGAATGCATTTGTCAAACTTAAACAAGCCTCTATTGTTTAATATTTCTTGAGTTTATATTTTCTATCATTTGTATTTTAGTTAGGCTTTTTCCTTTTCATTTTTCCATCACTTTTTTTCTCATTTTTTGCCGCAAGTAAAGGCAAAAGAGAGATGTCGCGACCAAAATTTCAGACTAACAAATTATCAAGTTAATTAACTAACCTAATTCGGACCCTCTCAAGTCCTACCAAATTGTAACTTTGGTTCAATTCATGAAAATTAATCCAATTTGGGGCCGCCATTAATCATTTACGATAGGTTGATTATAAACATAAATAAATTAATGAAAGAATTAATTTATTTTCACAAACCAGAGAAAAATGAATATGGAGACTTGACTATATTAATTTTAAAAAATTAATACCCTTTTGGTATCAAATTTCATGAAAAAAACCCTTTTGATTGATGACGTGAATGAAATGATTATTTCTTTCTTTTTGGATTTTTCTTTTTAAAAACTGCAATGCAACTAAACTACATGACATGACAAGGTATGCTCAAAACTATATGATATGCAAATGACATTTTTTTTTAAGTTTTCAGCTTAAATGACAACCATTACGAAAATATGTCTTAAAATGTGATATCATCCAATTTAACTCAAGAAAATGATTCCTCAAAGTCCTAACTTATATTAGATGATATTTATGACATGAAAATGGACTTTTGGCATGATCAACTATAGGGAAAATGAGAGTTATTTTTTGGGATTTTCTACTTTATTAAACAAAGATAAAATGAAAAGTATGAAATAAAAAATAAACAAAAATGCCCATAATATACATTTGATTCCGAATATTTTGATTAATTCACTCGTATCCAAAGATTAGAGTCGGAGGGAATTTATTCGTAACGTACTATTAAATTCAAGTCAGTAAGTGAATAGAGGTATAGAATAACACCATCCCTTAATACAAAGGACAGAACATGAAATTTTATACAAATTGTCGTCCCATTCCACATGATTGTGGCTAAGGTATGAAATTTATTTTATCGAATGGATAAGGCACAAGGGAGCATATATTATGGGCATGTTTGTTTATAAATGTGCAAACTATATAATAACAAAACAATCAAACAAACATGACCAAGGATAGACACCAATCAAACTTGTCTTGAGTTTTTTTATTTATCAATTTTTTCAAAAATAAGAGAGATGGCCGAAAATATGAGGTGGGCCATCTTTCCTCTCCAAAATTCAATCTCGATCTTTTGAGAAAATTATCCATAAAATTTGCAAAGATAATTTAGATAATTCTCAAAAAATCAAATAATTATCTAACTCCATCAAATCTTGTCCATAGCATGAATATCCACAAAAGATAACATCAAATAACCATAGGATAATGCAAGTCAACTAATCCAATACACCAAAGATAATCAGCTCAAAGATCATCCATAAGATACAGATTTCGACTATTCGAAGATTGAAGCGAAAATTACGATACCCAATCTACAACTTGATAGAGATAGAGTTTTAGTTTTTCAAGAGTCTAATTTTTAGGATAATCTTCTGCATTAATTCAATCTTTGAAGAGTCCAATCCATCGAAAACACCTTGGAATTTTCAGCAAAGAGAGAAGGAAGATGATGATGGCCAAATATGGCCTCCCTCGTGGACTTATCATGACATCTAGGGCTCAAATCAGGCCTTAATTAATTCGACGAGTAATTAATTAAAATCCTTTTCGATTCATTGAGCTAAAGACAGGCCAAAATAAATTTGAAATCAAGTTCAATTCCACATAAAATTTTTGGCAACTCCATGCTTAGTTTAGCCAAAAATTATTTTATTTTAAGCTCATTCACATAAATCTTCGAGCCTAAACTAGGCTTTTTCCTATCAAAATATGCATTTGATTAAGCCTTTTCGAAAAAATAATCAGTTAACCTGCTCAATTAAGTTCGAAAACATGCTTGAACGATTTTAATTATGTCAGCTCGCCTTAGCAAAAAATTATGGTGAACCTTAGACCGGACCGCCTATTGAATTAAGCTCAACCCGTTTCATCTCCGGCCTGAATGCAAATGATAAAGCATGACAGACAAGAATTAAATATGCAATGCATGAAGATATATTTTTGGCAAGGGCTAATTCTCATTTTTCTGTAACATAAAAATAAAAATAAAAATTTAGATGTTAACAAGAGATTTTCCTTAAAACTCAAAATGAGAATATAGCGCCCCCTCGTAAAAGTTATGTACACAGCACATACTAGGGTAAAAATCTATAAAAGTGTCAATTGCCACAAGAAAAATGAACATTCAGGAGAACATTGAAATTTTGAAAGTTGGAGGGCAAAACGTGCAGTGCCCTCCAACCCTTCTTTTTTTTTTTTAATTTAATTTTTTGGACTACACGACAGTACATTTCTGTCCAGAAACAAAACAGAAGAACATAATCATTATTATCATCATCATCATCAATCAATTGGGGGTGGGCGAATCTTAGGAATTCCCCAGATGAGGTCCTGATCCAATCCCATCACGGTTCCGATCGACGGTGCTGATTAGCGCAGAAGTACAAAGCCACCTCGCCAATCAAATTCCACCCCCCCCCCCCCCCCCCCCACCTCCTCTTTTGTTTTTTTTTTTTTGTTTTTTTTTTTTTTTCCTTTCCCCGCTCCCTTTTTTTTTTTTTCTCTGGTTTCCTCGACTCGACAACCTCTTTGGTACGCCACTTCCGACACGATTCCAGAACGAAAAGCAACGAGAAAAACATTATTGGCGAGGTGGCCCCCCAAAGAGAAAAGTGAGACGGAAACGAAACCATCTAATCCCCCCACATGATAAGTGGGTCGATGCCGACTTTGCCTCCCCAAGCGCACGTGAAGTTTCCGGGGCACCCGAATTTGGTTGGGAACGCCTCTCCAAACTCAGATCGATGATGGGAGGCTTGTTTAAGCAAGCTAAGGGGGCGCGATTTATTAGGGCAATCGGTTCTGGATAGGGTCGATCTCCTCGTCCTAAAACTGAAAAATTCATATCCTGACTCGGGGTCTTAAAAAATTGGAACCGACACAATTCTTGAATTGCCCTAGATTCTTATAATGCGGGGCAAAAATCGCGCGATACATGTCGAAAATGTCTTCGGCGCAATTGCAACTCGCTCGGGAGGCGTGCTGCTTCTATCTTTATACGTCGCGATGCGATTGATGAATATTCGAAATTTCCACGGAGTGCCCGAAATGCGAGGAAATTCGGGCGGACGTAAAACTTACATAAAGGTTAAATACCACTAAAAATTTCAAACCGCTACACTTGTGGCAAATTTATCCGAAACTAACTTTCTGGCTATCAAAAACCCTAAAGTGGTATAACTGTGACAAATTTACCATAAATTAATTTTTTTACTACAAAAAATCTCAAATCAGTACACATATGAAAAATTTACTATATGTTAATTTTCATTAAATTGAATTAATACCACGAAGAATCTCAAATTAATATCCCCGTAACAAATAGAGGGTAACGTATGCACTCGGGAGTTGTCGCGTGCTAGTCAACTCAGCAATTCAACGGTAAAATTTAACAGAAACTAATAGAGGATAAATTTGTTGCATTCGTACTAGTTTGGGATAAATTTGTCATGAGTATATTAGTTTGAGATTTTCGATAGTCAAAAGAAATAGTTTGGAGGTAAATTTATCGTATGTGTAACGATTTGAGTTTTTTTTTTTGTGGCATTAATCCTTTACACAAGAAAGAGGGGAAATGTTTCCGAATTACGGTGAAAAGGAAGGGGGATGAAAAAATATGAACAGAATTTAGGGTATTTTTCGTCTCCATTTTCCTAGCCAAGCAACTCCCAAACAAAGCCTTAAAAAAAAAAAAGCGTCATGAATACGACATACTGATGACATGAAAGCGCCGAGACTACCTTCCCAAAAAAAAAAGCTTAAAAATCCGCAGCTTTCAAATAAAGGAAACATTTTCGACGAATTTTTTTTTTTCAAACGAAACATTTTAAAAAAGGAAAATCCAACGGCCCCACAAGATATCGGGAAAAAAAAAATACAAGCCCGCAAGCCCACCAATAAATGCGAAGGTCGGGCCTCCACGTGGCGCGTCCGGGGGCCACACAGGCTGCTGGGCCCCCCCAGGCGAGACTTTCTCTCACCATCGCCGAACCGTCCCCCCACGATCGCAGCAGCCTGGCGCCGCCACGTGTCCCGCGGCCCCCACGCCACCCCCGCGCCGCGACGGTCGAAATAGCAATGGCGCACGCGCTCTCCGACACGACGAAAAATCATAAGTAAAAAGCGAGCCGGAAAAGAGGAGCGTGAAAAAAAAAAGTTAAAAGAGAAAAAACAACCGAGAAAGAAAGACTTCGCAGAGGCAGAGGCAGAGGCAGAGGCTCTCTCTCGAGGCAGTCTTTCTTGCGCCGTCGTCACGCGCCCGCCGCTAGAGGACAAAACACGTGTCTCGCACGGAGACCGGCTCGATCGTGATTTCAGGCGGCCGCCGAGGGCATTTCCGGGAATTCAGGAGGCCGAGGGGCGGACCGTTTTTCGCCACGTCGCCTTGGCGTCGGCCGCACGCAGGAGGGTTGTATGGAATTCTCTCTCCCACCACGCCAACCTTTTCCGTTTATTTTCTCTTTTTTTTTTCCCTTTCTTTTTTCCGGATAATCATTATTTGCGTTCTTCTTCACACTTTTTTTTTTTTTTTTGGAGTTTCCTGATTTTTCCTGGTCATCGTTTGACCGTGGGGGCGATAAAAAAAAAATTGGGGGAAAAGATATGGCTTCTGTAATAAGTAGGTACGTTCCCCCCCCCCCCCCCCCCCTCCGTTTCGTGGTAATTTTGGGGGAAACTACACTGTACAGCAACGTGAATTTATTCGCGTTTTATAGGCCCCCCTTTGGGAGCCGCCGTAATAGAATACGAGCACAAGGAGAAATCACCGCAAGATCGAAAACGAGCCAACCATTTTCGATTAGCACGTAAGAGTAAGAACAGCATCTCGGTCGACACAATGCGAAATTTCCTAGTACCCGTGTCGAGCAAGTCGTGTTCTATAGGCCGACGCGATTGGAGCGTCGAGAATGATCGGTGTGAAAATGTGCCCGGTACGAGGAACGATAGCTGATTTGATATGGATAGAGTGCGGGAGAAAAACAAACCGGGGTCGATGTGATGGAGATTTCCTTATTCTCTCGAACAAGTCATAGTATAAGCCGACGTGACTGCAAGATTGGCATAATCGATTCGAAGCCTACCATGCGATGGTAAAGCCAATTGATTTTTGTTTTATGGATATGTTTGCAGGAGGAGGAAAAGAGAAATCAGGAACCATGTGGCGGAAAATTTCCCTTACCAATCTCAAACGGGACATAGTGTACGCCGATGCAACTAGGAGATTGGCGTAATCGATGCGGAACTTACGAGATACCTGAAAAAGCCAATTGATTATTTGTCTAGCTAACATGTAAAGGCTCGAAAGGAAAAGAAAAAAAATCCTCGAGTCGGCCATAACATAAGCCAAGCGAGCTAGAGCATCGGCATGATCATCGTGAAGTTTACTATGTACTCGTGACCGTGTTTGGTTAATGGCGCAAAAAAGGGGGAAAAAAGAAAAAACACATTGAGAATCGATGTTTGCCGGTCTCGAATACGCCATAACCCGTGCCGAATCTAGCTAGAACATCGGCACGATCAATGTGAGGGAATCTCTAGGCATTTGGGTACAATGCACTAAGCTCCTCGCAATCTTGTTCTTGACTTTCATTCATGTCGTGGGGGGCAAAGGCAATGTAGGAATTGGCGTGGGGTGGAGGGTTTTGTGATTTTATCCACAAAGCGACGAACATTGTCGAGAAGAATTGCCAAGAGAGGAACCCAAGAATTCCAAAGACAACGTTGTCTTTCTTTCTTCCTTCCTTTCTCTTTACATGAAACATTTTTGTTGTTGTTGTTGTCTTGTGCTCTAAGCATACAAATGTCGCTCCGGTTGGTACCAACTCACATAATAAAAGTTTGAAGAGACAAATAAAAAAAGAAATAATAAAGGGGTTAATATTAAAAGCAAAAAGCATGAATGAAAAATAATAATGGTAGCAAGAGAAAAGGTTTGCGTCGTTAGAAAAATAGAAACGGATAACGAATCAATTGAGCCCAAACACGTTAATTCTCGAACAAATGAGTTCGCCATACCTTCTTCGCCCTCAACAAGTCTCGGTATTTATTACACGGGAAAGACAAAAATTGCCAACCTGAAAATATCAAATAGTCCAGTCGAAAGTGTTATCCATCTCATAATTTCACCTTGGACGCCGTATATGTACTTACTCCTTTTGATACGATAAACTAAATCCGTTATTTTATATAATATGCACGTTCACACACATTTATGACATTATTTAGAAATGTATACTAATAAAATAGGAGTGATTTGAATGAAGCAATCCATCGTTATCCCCACTAAGCCAGCCTTCACGTTATGTAACGCTGGGCATCCAAAAGGGTAAAAAAAGGAAAAGGAAAATTCACATGCTATAAAAAAAAAAAAAAGAAGTTTAAATGATTGAAATCGCTATTTTTTAAAAAAAGAAAGAAAGAAAGAACTGGGAAAATGAAAGTAGGGCCCACGGAAAACAGTTTAATTAGGCCGCCCCCTTTGTCGTCTCTTTCGTCTCCCTGTTCATCCCCTCTCTGTCTCTCTCTCTCTCTCCTCTGTACTTTCTTCGCCCTGTTTTTAATCTCTCTCGATCTCCCTGAGCAATCACCCTCAACCCCCTCCCCCTCCCCCTCCCCCTCCTCCTCTTCCTGTTTCCGTAACAAATTCTACCGACCCACCAGCCCACACGGTGCCTTTGTTCAGAGCCTCAAACCCCCTCTCGAAACGGAAAAAGCTTGCTCGCTGAACGTGTTCGTATACTCACTCAATCAGAGCACGATAGTCTCGGGCAGAGAGAAGAGAGAGAGAGAGAGAGAGAAAGGAGAAAGGGAGCGAGGGCAGTGGCTGTGTTCTGGGCTTTGTTCATTACTGAGGAAGGGGGTCGTGCTATGAAGAATCTTGTTGATCTGCTCTGAGATTTCGAATTCGTCACTAGCGCTTTCTCTTTCCTCTTTCCTTCTTTCCCTTTTTGGGGGGGTCGCGGGGCAGTCGCCCGGAAGCTGCCATGGCCGGTAGTGATGAAGTCAACGTCAACGAATCTAAGGTTGCTCCTTCTCTTCAATTGTTTTTTCTATTTTGGGCCCTCAATTGTTCAATTCGACCCCCTTCAATACTCGTGTTCTTCATTCTATCTAATAATGAAAAATTTTCTTTCTCAGCAACTGAAGTGAAACCTTTTTTTTTTTGCTCGTGTATTCAGCCGTTTGATTAGAATCCTGCTCGTGCCTGTGCTGCTATTTCATCAATTAGATGTTAATATCTGGAGTAACTTTTGTGGGGATTTCTGAAATTTGAGTTTTCGATGCGGAATCAAGAATTTTTTTTTTTTTTGGGGGGTGGGGGGAGGGTGGATTTATTGATTCAAGGCTTAGGATTCGATTTCGATTGGAGGGTAAGTCATGAGATGTCGTTGTGTTGGAGCCTGGCCTCTTCCTGTTTGTCATTTCTGTACTTCTCTCTCTTCCCATTCTCCCTTTCGGCTCTGTCTTCTATTTCAGGGTTGTAGCTGACAAATGGAAGATTTACTGTGAAACATCTCTCTGTGTTAGGTGTTATGTGATTGAAACATGCAGAAATTTATAATCTTTTCGAGAATCGGCGTTCGATCAATATTACGTGAAATCTGAATTGTGGTCTCTCCTGATATCCGCAGAGTGTCGTCCCCCTCAACACTTTTGTCCTGATCTCCAACTTCAAGGTAGCATACAATCTCCTCCGCCGCCCCGACGGGACCTTCAACCGCGAATTGGACGATTTCTTCGACCGGAAGGTCCCCGCGAACACCATACCGGTCAACGGGGTCTTCTCCTTTGATCACGTGGATCGGTCCACCGGGCTCCTCAACCGGGTCTATTTGGCCGCCCGCGAAAACGAGGCCCGTTGGGGCATCATCGACCTCGAGAAACCCCTGAGCACCACCGAGGTCGTCCCGGTTATCATTTTCTTCCATGGAGGAAGCTTCACTCATTCCACCGCGAGCACTGCCATTTACGATACGCTGTGCCGGCGATTTGTGAACATCTGCAAGGCCGCAGTTGTCTCTGTAAATTACCGGCGATCGCCCGAATACCGGTACCCATGTGCCTACGATGACGGGTGGGCCGCCCTCAACTGGGTCAAGTCGAGACCGTGGCTCCAGAGCGGGAAGGACTCGAAGGTCTATGTCTACCTGGCCGGAGATAGCTCGGGTGGCAATATTGTGCACCACGTAGCTGTGCGGGCGGCCGATGCGGGAGTCGAGGTTTTGGGGAACATCCTCCTCCATCCTCTGTTCGGCGGCCAAGAGAGGACGGAATCGGAGATGAGATTGGACGGGAAGTACTTCGTCAGGGTTCCCGAACGCGATTGGTACTGGCGAGCATTCCTCCCGGAAGGGGAAGACAGAGACCACCCGGCGTGTAACCCCTTCGGCCCGCGAGGCCGGAGCCTCGAGGGGCTCCAGTTTCCGAAGAGCCTCGTGGTGGTGGCGGGGTTGGATCTCCTCCAGGACTGGCAATTGTCGTACGCGGAAGGTCTCAGCAATTACGGCCACGAGGTGAAGTTGCTGTACCTGAAGGAGGCGACGATCGGCTTCTACTTCTTGCCGAACAATGACCATTTCTATCGGCTCATGGAGGAGATAAAGGAGTTTGTCCATTCTAACTGTTAATACCGGCCGCTTCTTCGCCCGGCGGTGGACAGTCCGTCACAGCAGCTTGACATTTCAGACTTCTGGTAATTCTTTTGCAGCCACAAGGTGTGTAGTTACAGGCGTTGTGCGACATTTACTTGCCCTTCTTCCTATTTTTCCCTTCTTTTTTCACCATTTTCACGTGGTCGGTTTGAGGACTCTGTTGCGGCGGAGGAGATTCAGTCTCCTCTGTTTCCGGTCCGTGGAAGAGCTGACACTGATGTATACAATTCTGGGATGGCTCAAATGGGATCGTTTTGGAAAAACTTGCAGAACTCGCTGCTTGGGAATCATCTTCGGGCATCGAATGTGCGAATCGTCCCCTGTCCAGTTCGGGCTGCGATTGGCTGGTCGGTATCGCAGGAGGCACAACGTTTGGTTGGCCACTATTCTGGGTTCCCGAGTGAAAGGAATATGTTGTTTATTGTAATCACTGATTCAGATCAGAAACCCAAAAAAAAAAAAAAAATTCTCAGATTACTTGGATTCCACCATGCTGTGGAGTTGTATGTTATACTTGTGACCTAGAAATGAAAAGATATCTTCTTCGTCTTCTTCTTCTTGTTCTCGCCTCTATAATCTATGTCTCTCTTTCTCTCTGTGATTTTCTCTACTTGGACAACAGTCTTGGGATGGTATTAGTTCTTAGACTCGAGTTTGCTTGCATTTTGTAGACCGTCTACTTCCATATGCATCACCAAGACCTCTTATGTTTCATGAACAGGGGACAAAAACAGAGGGGTTCTTGCAACACATTTTTAAGGAAATTGGTGCGTGGTTTTTGCTCAAAATCAACGCATTTTTAAGCACTAGTGTTGGGTGGTAGGAAGCATAGGAAGAGGGCAAGTTCCGTTCTGATGTACACACATTTTGGTGTGGGTCCTTTCTCTTGAGAAGAGACTTAAGAAGTTATCGGACAGTTCGCGGCACTGTTTCCTGTCAAATGACAGATGCCGACATTGATGATGAAAGCCCAGCGAAAGAGATCTCTGTTTTTCCACCAAGTCTTTCTCCTGTGGTTTCCTTAGATTCTGAGCAGCTGAAATGCTAACTCTGCCGATCAAATTGGAAAAAATGAAAACTTTCTACCTCTGCCTTTTTTTTTTTTTTTTCTTGTTTTTTTGATGAAATCAAAGTTTTCATTACAAACGAAAGTGGTTCTCTGTGGTGTCATGGCTAATCGCCACGCACACTGGTGCAAAAGTTGGAACTTGAGCAAATATAATCAAAATCCTCTGCGAGGACACGTTCTAGAGCCCCATTCTTGACTTCCCAATAAGAAGAAAACGTAGAAAAATCACCATTCATACACCCCCGAGAAGGGCGCACACCCCAAATGGAGCAAAACCCGAATACGAAAAAAAGATGGGCCGCTTCCCCAAAGTCATCACTCGAGATTGGCACCAAAGACTTTTCTTGGTTTCGTCGTGGCGTGGCCGACCGTCCTAATCAATGCCTTTTCGCTAATAAAAAAATAAAATACCAACCCAATTCACCAAAATGAGGGTCAAAAGATACCAGAGAGCAGCATGATTGACACGAGTCCTAATCATGGGGACCATAACTTTTTGGGGGGGGGGAGGGGGAGTGATTGGATTTGATGAAATCCTTGTCCCTTCCTGATTGCGTCCGGTACGTTGTGTTGGGGTTGTTTGTAAGTTTTGGGGTAATTTGCCAAGGAATTGCAGTGAAGAATAAAGAAGTTTGGGCTCTGCTTTTGTTTGGTTGATGGGAAACCCCCTTCAACGAGTGGTTGGCACTTGTGTCTTTTGTATTTTGCATATGGGGGACCCACTTTGAATGGAGGCAAAGCAAAGCACCAAAATAAAACCCAAAAAAAAAAAAGAGAAAAAGAAAGGGAATTTCATTTGCCCTCTCTTTCTTTATCCCAATATGATTATTAGAATTGACATTGATTCATAGGAGCATAAGTCGCATCTACCATTCATTTATATTCGTAATCGATACGAGCGAGTCATTGTCGGGAATTTTTTTTTCTTTTTAGATAGCTCATTTTTTCGCCTAGCGAGCGCACGCTCTTGATTTTCCTTGCTTGGGGCTTTTTTTTTTTTTTCTCTGTTCAAATGGTTGGGGGGAGTTGGGTTGTTTTCATAAATTTTTGTGCCTTTAGTGATTCCAATTCCTCCTTTGAAAACCCTTTTAATTTTGAGGGGGGAGGTCGTGGTCTTGGACTTTTATTCCACGCGGGATGACGACAAAATGATGTGCTTTGAACCTTAAATGTGTCATTGTCTAATGTGGGCTGCTTAAGGACAAAAAAAAAAGAGCTTGTAATAAATTTTGGTAGCACCGCACTCACAATCACAAAGTCACGTTTATCATTAGTCTAAATCCAAGGTTTGGGGGGGGCCTAACAAAGTTAAATCCAAAAGCCATGACGCATCTAAAGATTCCTCATCGCATTAAAGTCGCCTTCCTTGGCTTTTCCCCCCCCCCTTTTTCCTGCGGCGATTTTGGAGGAATTTCGACATCATTTTTCATGCGTGTTAAGTTGCCCTCATCTATCAAATCTATTATGAAAGGAAGAAGCCATGCTCGTCTTGGCTTAAAAAGATCGTTTGCAACAGTTTCTTATTTTAAGAAATTGTTGTATGAGCAAAAGAATGTATTTGATAGCTATACAAAATTTTTATTTTTCGGAAATAGAAAAGGAAAACAGAAATGAATTTTGGTACGATTTTGAAACTTATATTCCCGATTTTTTTCATTTTTGATTATAAAAATATCGGCGGAAAAACGACGAGTGCGACGATCGGCAGGCGGTTAATAGACAACCAGCGTCGGGGACAGTGGAGTCGTGATTGTAAGAGCGAGTACTAAGGTTACATAGACTTTTTTTTTCTAAAATGAATATTGTCTCCTTTTGTTTTTCAGGGAACAAAAAAATCAATTTACATTTCCAATGGGTTTCTTTTTTTTTTTTTTTGTTTATGTGATTCCAAAAGAAACATAAAAAATAGAGAATAAAAAACGTTAGGGAGACGTGCCCTTATAGATTTTGCGGAAATTACCTTTCTTATGAAGAGCGCTGAAAAATTACTTTTGGTGAAATGCGGTGAATTTTAAATCTGTGCGCTATAATTCTTCTTACTTGTTCTTGCAATCGAGCGAATTTTTTTAATTTTTTGCTTAAATGTTTCACGATGTCAACGTGAGAAACAAATAAAAAGGAAAAATTTCAAATAAGAGGCCTAAAGTACTATTATTTTCTCAAATAAGAGCTTAAAGTGACTTTATTTTAATTAAGAGTTTGAAATGCCCTATTTATTTTCAAATAATGGCCGATCGAAAGGCATTTTTGTTCTTCACTTTTTTTCTTTTATATTTTTCTGTTTTCCCTTTTTTTTTCCCCTCCACTGCCACCGTTGGTCTCACCACCTTTGATAGGTGTTGGGCCACCCTCACCAGGCCACGTCGGCGTCAGGCGAGGCGAACCTCCACCAGTGGCCCTCACTCGATAAAAACTCTGCTTTGAAAATCTAATTAAGCAAAATCTTAAGTGAAGAGATGATTTACAAACAGACGGACCAAGTCGGAGAAGCAAGAATAGAAAGACAGGAGAGATATAGATCCAAGAACCAATGCTAGACGGAGGAAACACAACCAAGAAGAGTCAGAAGCAGAGGGAAGCGAGATGGGTGGTATGCGTGTGGGTGAGGGAGAAGAGAGGTGGAAGCGAAAAGGAAGATGGGAGGCACAAACGCAAGTCCGGCAAGAATCGCCAGGCCAAGGTAACCCTCGCCCAATGCTAGCGAGGGCTGCGGTTGATTGAGTCTTGCGACTTTTGCCAACAACCTGACGATAGTCCGGGGGAAGAGAGGAAAAAGGAAAAAAGAACTTTTTTAAAAATAAAAATAAATTATAAGAAATACCCCTCGATCAAGGCCTTTTTGAAATAAAAGATACACTTTAAACCCTTATTAAACTAAGATTCACTTCAGTCTGTTTTTTTTTTTATAAAAATAAGTGCACTTCAAACTCTTATTTAAAATTTTCCCGAATAAAAAGGAACAAACACAACACGTTTCGTATATATGATTCCTGGTCATCTCCCCGCACCACGACCGAAAGGCACCAAGGTGCAATCACTTTCGAGTTTCCTAGTTAATATTCTTTTAGAATTCTTTTCTAATATTCTTTTTCGCATTAATGCAGACATTATCAGATATTTTATTATTACTAATGCATATAAACTGACAAGATCAGGGTACTGGCACTAATTTCATTCAACAAACAAGAAACATTACTCGGAAACTCTTAATATGTATCCATAACGCCCAGAAGAAAGGAACTCTAGCGTGCTAATGTCAAGGCCCGTCTTTTTCGGCAAAACTGATATTTCGTGAATTGGACTTGGAACTCTGGAATTCATGCAAATCAAAACATACCTGAGCCACCTGCTCAGAAAGTGTAAAAACACCACGCCATGCATTGGACGAGCATTTCATGCCATTTTACACTTTGCAAATCAAGGCCTATTCTGGATAGTCATGCACAAGCTCTAAATATCAGACTGATTTTACTAGCAGTACATTCGCAAGCACAATACCTACGCAATTTATGGTAGCAAGAAATCCAGGGTACCTCTTCTTTCAGTCACAACACCGATAAGAGTTTACCCCCCCAACTCATCCCCAAGGTCATTTCAGAAGATTCATATCCCATATTCTACAGGAGATTTTAAAAAACAAATGGTACAATGATTGTGTTGAAATTGCAACTCTTATTCCTGGGATTGGCCCAACCCTTGGGTAAATTCAATATCCACCGAAAAGAATTAAGTTGAATTCGCTGTGAGCTACTGATTTGATCTGGCTGGCTCCGTAGCAGATGAAACATTCACCGAAGTGCTCAAGGTAAATGAGTGCACCGATCCAATATACCATGCCCTAAGTCGCAGAGCTTATCGACATGCATCCCATTCCTAGCACTGCGGAGCTCAGAGCTCCAAAAGGAGTAGCCAGAGTCGAAAATCCGAAACTCAACACACTCCGGACAGAATGAATCCTGAAATTGGTGAGAAAGAATATTGCTTGAAATACTGGATCGGGTGGAATTATGCAAACGATGCATTTGCATTCCTAATTGTGCTCATCTTGTACAAGTAAATAGCGCTTCCAAAGCCACGGACCATGTATGAACAACAGCAATTCCTGCAGATTCAAAGCAGCTAATGAATCAACTGAATGCATGTAAAAGGAAACCAGGCACTTAAAACCACTCGTGTGATTCGAGAACATATAAAATATCATTTAGAGAAAATGCAAGAAATTGCCACATGATACAGAATTCTCCTTTTACAATGAGCTAGAAGAGAAGTCAACCCACTATAAGGAACAATGATAAAAACCATAGGGAATAAATCTAGTGAAATAAGCATATCAGATTCAGTGGATACGATGCACGCATGCACCTCAACGGCTCGACACATGGTACGATAATAAGCATATCAGATTCAGTGAGTGGCTTTCATAGCACTATTTTGTGTGAAATCAGCTTACAGATGCAACTATATAAAATTGGCACTGACTACCAGTGCTGTCACTTCCTTGGAAGATCTGCCAGAAAAATGCCAGGTCATTGACGTTCGCAATACGTTCTGTAGAGATTTCCAACTATATCATATATTCAAAGAAGGTATTCAGTGCAGATAGCCAGTGTTTCATAGCGAAAGGAATATTGAGACTTCAAAAAAATCCTTTTTTCACACTTTCAGAGTCTGGGAAACTCTAGCACAACTCTAGCGCTATTTGGACCATTTTGTTTCAGAAAAGTTTCATCGTTCTTATTTATGGAGGATGATAACGACAATAATTTTCAGTTTTCGTGAAAGAATGCTTAGGAGTGAAAAGAATTTTCTTCTAAGAATAAACAATGTAAAATGCATAATTAAATTCCACCAGAACCGCAAGAGAGGCTTTTCTCTTTGTTTTCCAAACTCCGAAGTTTTCATCAGAAATAAAAAAAATGAAAAATAAAAACCTTCTTTTCAATTGATAGCTTAATCCTTTTGAAAATAAACTTCCTCATTTTTGTCAATGTTATTGTTGTCAAAAAGTTCCTACAGGCATTTTCTAGATTGCTTTGATTCCATGACAACACAACAGGCAGAATCTGAAATTTCTGCAACCGAAAGGGTCTGTTATCGGCTCACAAACAAAAAAGATTTGTTGCCTTCAATTCCATCTTCCATTTCATGAGGTTATTTGAAAGGAGAAATAGAAGGGCTTTTAAACACGAAGAGAGGTCCTATCATAAAAGACGAGCAGATATCCACTTTAAGAGTGACAGCTCCTTCTGTGCAAGTCCATTCTTCATCTTTTCAATATTTTTTCCTGTAAACTGGCTTTTATTTATGAGTTGCACTTCCTTCAACGTTGGTACATTATTACATACTTACAAAGAAAATTCTATGAGAAAGTTAGGATACACTAAAACTTGCGAAACCTGCTTTTTAATCAGATAGAGTCACCAAATATCTATGTCAACTAAATCAATGGCTGCATTGCTTAGTTGAAACTGAGTCTATGAAGTACCTGGAAAATGAGAAGCATACCTCATTCAGAATGATCAGCTGAATGGACTTGTGAAAGCAATTATTGATAATAATCACTTAAACATTCACATGTAACCACCCAGCATGAGAAGATGGACGGAGTGGGTTTTACTATGAAGAGACAGCATCATGAGGTACACCATAACCATGCTTGCACATCAGTCCCTTTATTTGCTCTGCCTTATTTTTTTTACCACTGGATAAATAGGCATAATACATGATGACAAATGTTTTCTTTGTTCGGTCGAAATTAAAACTCTCCATCTCATCGAGCACACTCTCCATTTCCACCAACCGCTGCTGGGATCCATACATTACCATTTTGCAATGATAAAGAGATCGGCAGATTCTCCACCCAGCACATTCTGCGCGCTTCACGAAGCTCACAAGCTTATCTAACGCATTACATCGGAAATAACTGCCCACTATAGCCCGCATCACACCTGCTGCATTTACAGAGGTTTTCTGCTCAAAGGCCTCATTGATTGAATTTTCCATCTTGTCTAACGAATTCTCCTGTGCATAAACCTTGATCAGCAACACATTTAACCAAGGTCTATACCCATTTTCTGGAATAAGCCCCAGCAGCATCTCAATTTTCCTAACTCTGTCCATGATAGAGCTCCTACAATATGCACATATCATGGCTCTTATCAAAGTGACATCGTTCTCATTGACATGGTCTTTTACCAACTCATATGTCTCTTCCATCTTTTCCAAATTACCCGAGTGTGCATAACCGCGAAGCATCAGCAAGTACGTACTCGTACTAGGCTTAACAGGTCTTGCCTTCATAGTCTGAAAAGTTCTTTCCATATCGTCCCACATCCAAGCAGTCAAATACCCAGCAATTAGGTTGTTATATGTGCTAACATTGGGGGCCAGATTTAAACACTCTACCTCCCGAAAAGTCGCCTCCATGTGATCTATTAGCATTAAGCGACCGAAAACAGAGATAAGAATATTATATGTAACTATTGAAGGACTACAGTCTGCATCTCCTTTCAACTCTCGGAAAAGCTTCTGGCACTTCCCCGCCAAACCATTGTACATATAAGCACCCATCAACGCATTATAAGTAGAGGTTGCCTTCAATCTCTTGCTAGTAGCTTCCCTAAATAGTTCAAAAGCTAGATCAACATCCTTCATTCTACCAGCCACTGTAATGCCTTTGACATATTCCTCCATTATCATCGGAATACCGCGCTCCTGAAGTTTCCTTTTCCAAAAAAAGACCTATTTTCATCGAGAAAAAAGAAAAGGAGAACGCATTATGCAGAAGTTCATTTCCCAATTAGTAAAGTTACAAATGCTTCTATGCCTTTTCATTGACCCCACATCTTAACGATACCAATGCAGGATGGACTAAATCGAATTCGAGCAACTAAGGCCTAAAAACCCCTATAGCAATAAACTGATAGTGGGACGTAAATGGAAAGGGAAACGAGCAAGTGGAATGTATCAGCACCTCTAGAGCTTGATGAGGCCAAAAGCCGAGCTGCTTCAAGAGCTCAAGAAAAGCCAACGCATTGTCGGAGAGAAGCAAGGGGTTGGCTTTCTCATCCAAAACCCTAACGATCTCGTCCCGCCCGTTGAGCTGCACCAACTCGTCTCTCAACTCCAAAACCCTCGCGAGGACACCTTCGTCGAGCGCGGCCCTGTTCTCCGCCCGCGAGAACTTGTCGATGAACAGTTCCATGATTTCCCTCATCGCGGTCGAGCTCGGGGGGGTCACATCGCAGATTTCGCGGGAGAACCCGCGCGCCGACGGCCTCGCGTGGCTGAAGCGGTGAGGCCTCAGGGTTGTGGGGTTGCGAGGGGATCGCTGGAGGCATAACAGCTCGGTATGAGCTGGGACGGAGATCTTCCAGGCTCTCCTCATTGTGAGGGATGAGGGTCGACCGAAAAAGGCGGCATTCTTCACTAGGGTTTTTGCGAGAGAGATTGGGCTCGAATCGGAGAAAAGCGTGGCTTAGATGGAGCTCCTTCGGGTCCAGCCGTTCGTCCGCGAGGGATGGTGGCACTGTCTCACTCTGCACAGGACGACAATGGCGATGCCGGCAAAGAACTGAAGAAGAAGAAGAAGCAGCAGCAGCAGCAGCTCGCGGCCGTCGGATGGTGGTCGTGAGGTTCGAGGTTTCCGTCATTGTGGGCTGGTCTAAATCCAGAGGTTTTGGTTAGGGCTTGGGCCTAATAACTGAATTTGTCTGGTTGTTTGCCACTTTTGCCTAAGACGATTCCTCCAAAATTTGAAAATCATAAAAGTATTTCTATCTCAAAATTGTGGGAAAACTATATATGATTTGACATATCAAAATTTATATTAAGATTAGAATCTAAAATAGGAAAAATTTCAAATAAAAACTTAAAGTAGAGTTTGTCTCAAATGAGCGCTATTTCAAATAAGGTTTTAACCAAGGGCATTTTCATCTTTCTCTTTTTTCAGTTTTTTTCATTTTTTCCATTTCTTTTTTACCTTTCTCCTTTTTCCCCTCACCATCTTGAGACCAACCGCCGGCAAGAAGGAAGGGAAAAATAGGCGAAAAGGAAAAAAAAGAAATGGGAAAAAAAGGAAAAAAGGAAAATAATAAATGATAAAAATACCTTTGGTCAGGCCATTTTTTAAACAACGAGAGCATTTCAGGTCTTTAATTGAAATTTTTTATCTAAATAATTTCGCATCAAAAAATTTGTCAAAGTGTATGATAGGAAGAGTTGCAAATGGCAGTTAATTAAAAGGGAAAATTCATTTCAAATTGGCTCAATCAACCGACATCAACCTGCATGTTATTCTCATCTATGATTTAGTGAATAGCTTATTAGCTCATATAAAGAACACTAGATAGATGAGGCACGATAGTAGATTTACTAATACGCTCGTGGATGGTAATTCTCATACATAATTTAGTAAAAACTTATTCGTTCATGCAAAGAACACTACACAACTGGGACTCAACAATAGATTAACTGACACGTCAGTGAATTTACCAACATAAAGATGGCTTAAGATGCAAATCAAACCATCAAGTAAAAATGCTATAGATCCACAGTATACCGAACTTTTCTGGAGAGAAAAAAAAGCAACAATATATCGAATATTAAGTCGACAATGCTCCGGTCATACCTCAAATTCACTTTCTCTTACCTTACAAAATTATTTGGATGAGCAATGTTGCCCATAGAGGATACTCAGGCCTTTTTAGTGTTGAGAAAAAGACATAAATGATCTATAAACTTTGATCTAATATGTGATGTCATTCTCGAACTTTTAATTTTCTCAATGTGATCTCTAAATTATTAGTAAATATTCAATCCTATCCCTAAACTGTATGAGCATGTTCGATGTCGTTCTTTTGTTAATTGAAGCTAATGAAATTTGTTGATAGGGCTTTCAATTAATTAAGTTTGAATGGTGGATAGCCAAAAAAAAAAAACAGTTGCGAGTAGATTATCTAGATAAGATATTCATCTCAAGTGAGAACATATTAATCCAAGTTGTAAAAAACTATGGACATGTTATTGCTCTAATTTTTTTCCTTTTTCTAAAGCCGATAGGTAAAAAAATGGACATATCGACCCATCCACTAAGCATATAATAATCCACAATCATCATGCATCGGATCGACTACTTTAGTATTTAGCAATAGTTCATGGATCGATTAAACAATATAAGTCCAGGCTTTGCACATTACATAAAATTAGCAGAATTATGTTATTTTAGTTCTTTAATTTAGTAGATAAGATATTTTCTCGATGCACTAGCTGTGTATTGCATTAATTGGGTAATTTCATATTGATAGGTATTCGCATTATACACTGATCTCTTTTTTTTTTAAGTTTCCATAAATACAGGATATCTAATTGTTACCTAAAAGATATAACTATATCTTCGAGGACTCCTTATTCATGTTGCTCCGAATTCGTGGTGTACATCGAAGCTTCTCAGTGTCACAAAAGAATAATAATAATATCACATGGACATCAATATTTTATATTCAAATATAAATAGCTCGACTAATAAATTCCCAACCCTCAATGGCCTTTAAATGATTATGGCTGTTAAGGATGTGCATGGTCTAGATCGGTCTAGTCCCAATATGGAATCGGGGACTGGATCGATAGTCGTAGTCCCAAATTTTTGGAATCGAGGACTAAACCGGCTCGGGATCGGCGATCCGAGTCATGTCTCGATGGGACTCTTAACACCATTTTTTTTTTTAGAGAAATCTAACTCTTGGATTTAAACTAACACCTCTAATCTCAATCATCAACATAATAAAATATACACACTATCGTACAATCATTATATGAGTACTTATAACCCTAAAATAACGAGAAAATACTAAATTAAGAAGATAAACAGTTAAAGCAATTGAAACATGATTACGCTCTTGCATCATTCTCCTCTATTTGAAAAGAATCAAGCTCAAAGTATATTACATTTGTACTTTACCGAATCCAAATGCTAACAAAAAAATGATTTGCATAATATAATCAAGATAAGACACAAATTGAATCAAGACAAAATACAATCAGAGGCTGCGTTGCAAAGGCGAGACATGAACGTCAAGCGAGAGGAGGCGGGTGAGTGTCGAGTAAGAGATGGAGAAATTAAGTTAATTAGTTCTTAAAAATTTCTATATATATATTTATATATATTCTAAGCAGTTCGGTCTGGTCCTATCCACCATGGCATCGGGGACTAGACTGCTCCCTCAATGATCGGACCAACCCGGCCGATCAAGTCTGATCCCGATCTGGTTTGCTCACCCTTAGTTATCATTAGGTTTATTATTGTAATTTCTGTCATCTTTTTTCTTTTTCCTTTTTTTCATATTTACCCCTCCTCCTCCACACGGGGCACTGCCATGTGGGCCGGGTCTTCTGGGTCCCGGCCCTCGACGGGCAGGGACTCCAGACAGGAGGGACCATGCAGTTATACTGCAAACACAGCGAGGTGGTCACCGGAATTTCCGCCGTCGGGTTGATCTCTATCCCCGTGAGGAAATTGTGCTGCAGATACAAGACCCGCATGCTTGACCCAAGCAACCTGGCCACGAAGCTCCCCGGCACCTGACCCGTGAACCGGTTGCTGTTCAGGTAGAGGCTCTCCACCGTCGAGAACTCTGGCGGTATCTTCCCCGATAGCCTGTTGTAGCTCAGGTCGACGGTTGGGATCACGACCGCCTGGCCGGTCGAACGGGCCTGAGAACGCGTTCCTCTGGAGCTGTAGGGATGTGATCGGGTAGCCAAAGACACGTCCGGGGATGGGCCGGTGAACCAATTCTCGCTGAGGTCCAGGTAGTTGAGCCGGCCGAGCCGGTTCAGGAGCGGTCCACGGGGCCACTGAGCCGGTTCCAGGAGAGCGAGAGGTACTGCAGGGAAGGAGGGAGATAGGCGGGCGGGATCGGACCGGAGAGCTCGTTGTGCTTCAGGTCGATCCGGGTCAAGGTCCGGGACAGGAACGGAGGGACCGGGCCGGAGAGCTGGTTGTGGCAGAGGACGAGGTTCGAGAGCGACGGCAACGACCCGACCGCCCTCGGGACCGGGCCGGTGAGCCGGTTGTAGCTCAGGTCGAGGGTACGGAGGTTCCGGAGCAGCCCGAGGTCAGCGGGGATCCCACGGACAGGAAGTTTCGGCCGACGGCGAGGAACCGGAGGTTCCTGAGACGGTAGAGGACGGAGGGATCCGCCCGAAGACGCGGCCGGGGAAGACAGCGAGCTCGGCGAGGGAGGAGAGGTTGCCGAGGGCGGGGTCGACGCGGCCGTGAGGCCGGGGGCGGAGGCGCGGGGGTCGCCGAGGGAGAGGGAGACGACGCGGTTGGGGGAGGCGGAGTCGCAGAGGACGCCGGGGAAGCCGCAGGGGTCGGAGGTGAAGTCCCAGGAGGCGAAGAAGTTGGAGCCGGGAGTGTCGCGGAGGGACTTGCGTATGGCTTGGAGGGAGAGGAAGTCGACCGGGTCGAGCATGGCGACGGCGAGGAAGGTGGCGTGCGCGAGGACGAGGAAAACGAGGGAGGACGCGAGAAGCGTCGTGGGGATCGCCATGCGAAACGCAGCCGTGAATTGAGATCGACGGTGGAAGGCGGTGAATTTGTAGGGAGTGGGGGGAAGATTGCTTTTCCGTGAAGTGGCCAGTCACAGTGGTTGACGGACGGAGGGTTTCTCGTGGGAAAGCGTGCCTTACCAACGCTACGTGCACGAGTCGAAGATCATCATCTTAGTTGCACCGTCCGATGCGCGAGATTCGCGTGATCTAACGGCGAATGTGATCCGAGTTCCTACGAAACGATGCATCCGACAGTTGCTCGTATTTGAGATTTTGGCTTCTAGAGACGAAGCGTTTTCACTGCACCCCGGTCAGACAGAACAAACATTGATGAGTTACGGTTGCAGCTAACAAAGGATTAATGTCATCAAAACCAACGACTTTCCCCCGCATTGGTTTGGTTTGTTTTTTTTTTTTTTCGTTTTTGTTTTTTTGGGGGTTTTGGGATCCGGGGGTAGCCGGGACGTTTGTCCGAAGCCACGGGGCTCGTAAGCGGCCATCGAATCGCATCATGCCACAATGTTCATAAATGCAAATCAAGTTAGTGCTATGGTCATGGAAGGACGATTTTCCCACAATAGTTTCACCTTAGGAAAATTAAATGTTAATCACGCCTTCTGACCAACGTTTTTCAAATTTTCCATATCAACTTGATATTGATCCGAAAAATCTTTGACC